>JAGVSQ010013629.1:0-11005 GCA_022683975.1 Rhyacophila evoluta
TTACGCCACGGTATACGCCCGCATAACGGGTGTGGAGACGTGGCGAGTGGTGGAGACGTGGCGGGTGGTGGAGGGGAAAGCAAGTATAATAGTATTGATCATCAAGTATGTTTTACGTACCAGTATATTTTGCACTTACATAACACGGGCCAAATAATTAATTGGAAAATATACATAATGTCCGAGTATAATACACCAAAGCACAGGCTATTTACAATAGCAGGCAGGCGGTGTGATATAATTTTATTGGATTTACAGCTCGTTCTCCGTAATGTCTGGTGTATAGTACCATCACGTCACACTCAAAATATATCAAGAATTTGAATATAAAATTTAGTGGGTTCTTCCCGGGAATTCTACAATTCCAAATTTTATTTTTTTGATCTAATTCTCGGGGAAAAATATGGCCATTTCACTTTTTTTAGCTCGTGTAATGTAACTTATTAAATATTATTTTGAATTTCCCATTTTTTTGCTTTTCCACTCTCTATAATAATATTATCGTTGATTTAAATTTCCCGTTTCCTGTGAATACGAAATATGCGTCAAAAGTTACCCCTAATGCTCTGCATGTTTACTGTACAATATATGCTAAAAATACAACATGTTATATTATTACATACCAATTTCAGCATAGTCATGTTAGATTACATTTATTTGTCTCAAATGTTAAACATATTGATCTCCCCACTGCGAAGACTTATCGTTAAATGTTTTATTTTACAAGAATTAGTTATCTAACAACCACTTAACCCATAATGTCTATTTTTTACAATTAAATAGTCGTAGATTTCTTCTAATGCTTTTTCAATAGCCATAAACCAATTGTATCTACAGCTAAACTACAATTTAAGCGCACCTTAAAGTTGACCTACATCGAAGTACAATTTATTTTTATTACTATGAATTACATTTATATTGCATGCTCAAACAATTTTATTGCAGTACCATTTATTTTAATATAAATATTAATAATTCAACCGAGTGAATTGAAAAAAAAATGCACGCTTTGGAGTTAGTTCACGTATAATTTCAAGATTTCGGGAGAGCGAAAAGCCTCTAGAATAAGAATCATGCAAAATAAAAAGAATGAGTTTTTTTATCCTACATACTTTGACTTATAGCCTGCGTTTAAAAGCTTGAAACGCCTTAATGTGTAGTTCTTTTTCAATGATTACAGTACATTTTCGATTCAAAAGCTCACGTGTTAAGACGGACAGGATTTTTTCAGAAAGATGAGCACTGTTCATTTTCATCAAAATAAAGATTAATTTTCGAAGTATTTATGATGAGGTTAGCCACAGATGTTATTAATTTTACTGTAAAGTTCGTATGAAAGTGACACGTATTAGCTGGATATTAGCCTTCCTATTTTAAACGATAACAAACGTAATCGAGTAGGGTTAATATATTTTATATTTTATACAATCTACACCATCTACATGACAATATTTGTTGAATTTCGTAAATAAAACTCTGACGAGCCAAACATTTGACGAGCCATCCTTAAATCAGCTAGTTGGCCATCATTATCGTCTTCAATATTTCAATATTGTTACCACTATACACATTTTTAAATAATTTAAATAGAGGCAACATTAAGAATTGAAAATCACTTTAAAAAACATATTACAAGTATAATAAATAAATATATTTTCAAATATTCAAGAAACTCTTCGTTTCCTTGGCAATTATTTCTTATAATAAATAATGTTGGTGATTCTTACTAATTTAATGTCAATTTCTCTTATTTCAGGTGAGTACCCAAGATTGCTAAAAAAAAGAATTTAAATATCTACTGCAGACAGTGAGTATAATTATGTAATCATTGAATTATAAACCTGTTTTTGAAAGAAACGTCGTGGATACCAAAGACTGAACTGATTTATGAATTATACAACACATTGACTACAGTTTCGCCAATCTTATTCAAGATTTTGGATATTGATTTTTTGTAATTGGATACGATAGGGTAGATTCTGCTTGGCTAAAAAAATGTCTCCAAAAATATGATTCATCGAAATTATCCATCCACAGCTATTTTATTGGCGAATAAAGCATGCGTGTTCCTTACAAAAACATGATGTTTTACGCAACATAGTGGTAACCGTTTATCGATGTTTTTAAATCACGCAATAATTTCGTGCCATTTCAGAATCTAATAAACTACTAAGCTAGAAGTTTCTGTATGAGATATTGTTATATAGATATGTGAAGATATTGTGATAAGAGTGTTACATAAATATGTGACACTTTAGAAATATGATATGTTAAGCATTCTATAAAACTCAGTTATTCAAACTTTCTTCAGACATATCCAGAATTCTGCTAGAAGACTTAGTGTCTTATACCTGAAAATTATACATTCAAGCATGGCCGTGTCTTGCTATGAAGCCGAGACGCGGCTGCATCAGGCGGCATCATGTGGGGGCACAAAACATTATCATGTGGTAGCAAAAATTTGCGTATTCGTTCTTTAACTACACGACCTGCTAGGGACTAACTCTGGACGAATGTATGAAAGTAGAAAAGACCTCCATCATACTGAGAAAATCCACCACACGGCCCTGTAATTAACGATTTCCAACCACGTTGTAATTTTAATATTCTGCTTTATTTTGTGTTTGATTGTTTAAGATTAACTTTAACTTGACTGGTGTTAAGAGAGATGAGTCTTTGCAATGATCAGGTTAAGAAATTCATAAAAAAGACGAAAACACTCACTTTGACTACTTACTCTATTAGAGAGATAATCTCTGCCAACATTTACTGATTGCGCATATAGTCAAAGTTGTAAATTTATTAATAGTTGAAATGAAATAGTTTATTTTTATGTGTTACTTAAATTCTTATAATAATTGTCTTTCTCATATCTCTCGCGAATCGCCGTCTACTTAGTCGCGTGCACATGTTTCTAGATTCAGGAAAACTTAGTCAAGACAGGCAGGCAAGCGGAGAGACCAAAGGGTGTACGTAGTATAGTACCAGGGAGAGCTTTCTTTCTCCCGCAAAAGGGGCCGCAAGTGCTTTTGACCCGCTCGCCGCCCCGTAGCCTTTTGTGCGAAGGTGTACTCATATAGAGTAAATTTACGTACATGCATAATATATTATTTTACGAGATATTCCGGACCGAGCCCGGGTTCTATTTTTCAATATAGTATAGCGTTATAAAGGGTGGCCATAAGACCTATCTCAGGTGTGATATTTTAGATATCGTGTGTTCGTATGGACTGTTTTGCATACACACGTCGCCTTTCGTTTGCGAGTTCTATTTCAGATTCGTCCGGTATATACCTATTTCGTCCTTAACTATATTTACTAAAAAAATCAGTCGAATGAAAAGTTAAGTCGTATTGAGGCACTTGCTACGGCGTAGATTCCGTTTAATGAATTTTACTGTAATGAAAAGCTCGTTAATCTTTTTCCCGATTTCCAAGCTCCAACGCGAAAAAAAACCACATTATCTTCAATATTTTATGCAATTATACCGTAGTTTCTTTTCTAGTTTTTTAGTACTCATCGAGTGTCATTATTTGTAACTGTAATAAAAAGGCGTTGGCTGAATGTATGTGACAAAGAAACGGTATTTATTTTTTCAACAACTACTGACTGTATCGTGGTCAAGGTTGCATTTTTCCATTTATATTTCTAATTATTTTTGACGTCTTGAAGTATATACGACTACATGCATTTACCTGTAGCTGTTAGTATCCTATTGATTTGCTTCTGTAAGAGTTTGATACATATTATATTTCACGATTTTGGACGAAAATAATTATTTCCCAAAAACTTATACAAAAAACTAATCTCTTGTAACAGGAAACAGATTTTGCCCACAACTTTCAACGGCAGCTAACTATTGACTGACCGCATACCGCATGTCAGTCAGTTGACAACAAACAGAAAGCAGTTTTTTTTATTATTTTCACGAATCTAGACAATCAAGTTATCAAATAATCTGTATGCTTGCTCGAATATATATTTGCTGCTCCGACTAAGCAAATCAAACCAGGAGAAAATCATTCATTAAATGAATCATTTTATTTCATTAAGTATTACCGTATTTTTATACTGACGTAAATATTTCCTTTTTGCGAATTACAAAGCTTTCTCTTAAAACAGTTCACGCATATTCACATCGTAAAAATGAATATGCTTCATATTATAATACGGATGTTAATTTATAATACTAAAGTTATTGGCTAGTTGTTGTCAGAACTTATAGAGCTTATTATTTGAGCGTAAAGCCTTCGCTCTGTCTAAAAGGATAAAATCAAACGACGCCTACAGTGAAGAGCTTTATTAACACTTTGATGAACGTAACTTCATTAGATGTATCAAAATCCTGTAATAGACTATTTTATATATTGGTAACTTTACATAAAACTTGCCTCACGTTTTGTTCACCTTAAATTCAAACAAGTCTTAAATATAATACATATTATAATGGTTTGATGTTATATTAAAAGTGTAAATCTGTGTTAACTGTTTCTTGTGGTACTATACGCGAAGCTTTCGTTATAAAAGTTATTATAATAAATTGCCAACCAGACAAATTCACACGTAGGCAAGTCAACACATATATAACTGAAAGCATGACAATTGAACACATTGATAATTGAAAACATAAAAGAGGAACAGACATTTATGTACGCACAGAGAAATTTGGATAGCATTTTAAACTTACTACAATATTAAATTGTAGGTAATTTTATTAAAAAAAAATGTCATTCGTGAAATTAAATAACACGCCAAACAATAAAAGCGACATTATATTGAATTTCCATAAACCTCTGCCGTACACACACATTATTGGAAATTGCAACGTTATTTTTTTATTCAACACATTTGTTTTTCAGAATAATATATATAAATCTGTAAAAACCCAATTTTAGTTTAAAACGCTTTAATATTTATCCATTTTCAGTTGCATGTGTTCAATTATAATCTGTGTCTATTTTCAATGTTTTTAATTATGTATGTGTGTACTTTTACTGTATTCGTTTATTATAGAAATAATAAATAAAACATCAATGAAAATGAAGATAAGCGGATAATATTGTAACACGCTAAAGAACAAAGTAATCATTTATTCAGGCAATATAATATTTCTTGCTAGAAAATACCTTCGTAAATTTTATCTCAAAAGCTTAAAAAATGCGAAAGCGCCCGAATCTTCAATTAAATTGAAATTACGCTTTTTTCCCGTCGTTGCCAAAAAAGTTTCCAGCACAATAATACGTGTTGGCCGCAGTGATGGTTTTACAATGAATGTCGTTGTAGCCTCTCTCCTCCCGGCGCAGTTAGGGTGTCAGAACACCCTCCGCCCCCCAGGTAGGGTCCGGGACACTCACTTAGAATGTCTTCTGTGACCCCTCAACAGGGGGAAGTCGTGATGGATTGCCAAACTGTGCGGGCAGCGGTGTGCCAAGATTTTTCAGGAAAGTTTCAGATGCATGCTTTCTATCGTGTATAAGTCGCTATTTATATTAAATTTGGCTGTCGCTTGCGGTAAGCGGAATTGTTTAATTGTTGAAATTCAAAATTTACTGAAATTATTTTTTTATACTATATATACTTGTGTATGAAAACATAGATCGCTTTTGTAATATAGACCTTTGACGTTTTCAATTTGGACGTTTGTTCCGTGACAAAAAAAATCTACATTTACGTGATCAAATAAAAAATACTCGTTGATCATGATATTGAAAAAAATACAGTTCTCTAATATGTATATTTCAAATTTAAGTTAAATGTAGCTCAGTTTGTATCAATATTAAATAAAATAATATCGTCGTATTACTGGCAAAAGACGTTAAAGTGAAAAAGTGAGTTTTGAAATAATTCTACGACAATTTCTTATACATTATACTTTAAGAAATTGTAGTAAAATCTATTTAACAGAAAGAATAAAACATTAAAACTCGATTATTTCAAAACTCACTTTTTCACTTTAACATCTTTTGTCAGTAATACGACGATATATAATATTTTTGGTGTAACGTTGCATTTACTATATTGAATTCAAAAGGTTTATTGAAAATGTTTATAATGGTCACATTAAAAGCAATTAATTCTATCTTGCCTTTTTTAGTATGATACAACAGTGGATAAAACGAATCGAGAATAATAAAAACTACATTCAAAGCTTTGAAAGAAATTATAATTCTATAAGTGTCTCAACCACGTAGACGTCAAAGTCTGCATACAATTAGTGGGAAAAGTATCATCAGTTTGTCAGTTTGCGCAAGAGGATCATGCTATGAATGGATTTCACAACCATACTGTACATGCATACTAAATGCGTCCTCAAAGAACACATGATAATATAATATAATGTACGTATTACATACGTAGACTCAACACGTAAAATACAATCGTAACGCATTACGTATAGCGCGTAAAAAGTATAACAATTCAAACTACAATTATCTTATAAAAATCTAGTTCGTTTTAATTGAAATAGTTATAATATTCACAAATATATATATAAAACTATTATATTATGAGCAATTTAATCAGTTAATAATAATGGACACTCAATTAGATACCGTCGTCCCAAAGCAACAGTATGATATCTTAATATTTGTTCTGAGATATTAGGACTTTATGGTTTGCATTAGTTCTACCGCAATCAAGTGCCGGATTGGATGCCCATAGGTTGAGCAATTGGTTGACAACCAATTACATCCATCTGCACCACCTTTGGACACATTTAAAACAATACATGGCACAATAGTTGAATAATATACAATAATATACAAATTATAAACATCGAATTAATGGAAAGTTTCGTATTCTTTGTATTTTGGTGCTGTGGACGGAAAAGTCACTAGCTAACATTTTTGGTAAAAATGTGTTAGATACGTCAAAGTTTTGTATGTAATTTTGAACTGTACATCTATGAGTAATTCGATTATTATATATTAAACCAATGAAACCAGTATTGCGAATAATCACTAAATATTTATTTCGTATTTATTATTAAATACTTATGCAATTTACAGATCTTGATTGTGCCATTATCATATTGTAAGACTCAAAAAGTATTGAATAGAACCATAATAAGTATTTTTTAAAACACTGATCAGTTGCTAGGCAATTGCTCCAAACAATGAAATTTCAGTCCTGAAAACAATACATGGACATTTATTGCGATCAATTATCTTAAAAATTCAAAAAATATATATGGCGACGATACGTCGGATGTATAAAACACATTTGTCACTGTCCGCTGATATCTTAGTTGAGTTGAAATGAGTTAAGCTGAGGCTGGCAGTGTAATATGGCCGTATATAAGTTCAAACGTGAATGAATGAATATGGAATGCAATGAAAGAAAAATGCAGTCGACTTATTTGAGTTCAGTTGACATGACGATAATTAATTGCCATGCGCGCTACAATAAATTGAACTCAGTCATCACGTCGCACGGAATACGCACATGACGTAACGTGGCATATTTTAAAACAGCGGTGACCAAAGTGGGAGCGAAGGAACTCATGATTGAAGATAATTCTGACTATCTAGTCATCCACCTTGGAGAACGCGAGCTTGTGAGTTGCTAGTCAAAAAAAAGGGTCGTACATCCGAGTCTTGTAATTGCATAAAAAATAATGAGCAATCGGTTACCATCTAATCGCCGTACGAAATAATCATAAGTATTATCCACGTTTTCCGCATTTAAGGAGGCATACACGGCTCAAATAATTATAATATAAAAATAGATATGAATGGAAAAAAATGTCCATACAATAAAAATTTTAAAAATGTGTGTGTATGTCTGTCACAAGAACTATTACCAAACAGTCAATAGTAGCAAAATGAAATTTGCAAATGTTATTTTGATTATAATTTCTAGATCAACTGCATTATTTTCAATTTTCATAATATTACCACTGATCAGCAAGAGACTAAAATCTTGCATGGAAGTATTGAAATAAATTCTTATTACTTAACAGGCCGATTAAAATGAATTCAAATTTATCCCAGAGCTATAATGTATAATATAATTGATACTACCAATTCATTATAATTGATTTCGAAAAAATATTTATCGGAGATATTCAGCTATAAACGAAATATTGATAACCAATGCCCATAATAGATAAACTAATCACATTGTGTAGTTATCCATATTTCTCTTATTCAATACGGACAAATGCACATTAATGAAAATAAAAACATTAGGCTTGGAAATAATTATTTTTAAATAGATAAATTGTTGAACTTCTATTTTTTCAAATAAATCATATTTTTAATGCTATACAATAATAAATAATTTATCATATTGGCATAGTTTAAGCTTCAGTTATGTACATCAATTAATTGTGTTGGATTTCCATTCGGTTCATTGAGGTTATATCGCTCATTGAAAATGAAGTTAAAATCATTTTACTTGAATTAATAGTATATTATGTTGTATTTTACTCGAGTTGTAAGCTTTTTCTTTTTTTCAGTCAACTCCATTCAGAAGGCTCATCGATAAAACGTAAATTTTTCATATTCCCTCCAATATCAGTTTTCATTATACCTCGTCACAGGACGGATCTTGTATCTCGATGCTGTCAACCGTGCGGTTAAACTATTTGATAATGATATTAGGATATTTATTTTACGAAATCATCGAGAAAGACACGTTAATAATGGTCCCATTATGATTATGCACCAGGTGTTTTTGAATCAACTTTTTTTCATCTGTTTACTAATAGTCACGGTCGGCAAGTTAGTATGCCTTTCAGCACTGTAGATTACAGCTTTAAATCTCGTTCGCACTAGAACTCCCAGTTTTCACACTATTCAGATCCTTATTTTCCACTTTCAGAGCAATTTTTTTCAAAAATTGATATAAATACAATTCAATACCACTTCTTCTGTATCCGCTTCCTAAGTGGAGCACACATGCAACACATGCCACCTGCAAGAATCCCTGTAGCCCACGAGAAGCCTTGCATCCTCCCAGGTTGTACCGTTCCGTAACTCCACCGAATACATAGATGGTATTTAGCGACCTTCCAGAATACTGAATACCGGCCAATTTGAAGAATAGCCACGTCGAATTAAGACTCTTTTGAGGCACTAATACGTAGTTGAGCCAGGTCCAACGTCTCAGCGTCACTCTATCAGCGATTAGTGACTATATGTTGCGTTCTCTTATCTCCTCGTTACGGACGAAATCATACCACTATATCCCCAGAATCCACCGCAAACATCCATTATCAAAGCTTAGTACAATATTGCTTTAATTGCAATTTCTTTACAATACTTACTGCTTATTAATAGCCCATTGTCCATAACCATAATTTCACAATATTAACGGATAAATTAATTACATAAGGGGCAACAACCATTGGGTTTTAAGTTTTGTTTTTAAGGACTAAAAAATATATTGTGAGTAATTTTGGCCGATTGAAACTACTGGTGTGAAATGTATACCGATGTAATAATATAAAATGTTTATGACGTTTACAGCAATCATTTTTCTTATCACTTGGTATTATATTATCAGTACCTTTATCAAGCTGACATATACATACCTATAAAAAAATCAAAGGGTTAAACAATATACGCAGAACCGGCGATCCCAGGAATATTATGTTTATATTTGGATAATTTTAACACATTCAACGCCATGTTATTTTTCCGAGTCATAATAATTTATACAATAACTCATTAAAATATTGTCGTACAATTGTGTTAAGACGGCGTAAGTTTGATAAACATTTCTAAGAACATTACGACAAAATATAATAAATACATTTTTTATTTAAGTTTAACAAGGCGCCAGAGCGTCAACGAAAATGTCATACTTCATGAATCATCTGTTGGGAAATTCCGCCACCATTTTTGCCACTATAAATATTTTAATATCTGCGCCAAAGTTAATTACTTGAGATATTTTCGCATAATTTTAATTTATTCAATTACATTTGATAAAATCAACATGGTGCAAAACTTTGCTCATCGAATTTCATTTTTCATCAAATGATATGTAAGCTCATTCCGAAAGTTATATATTTGTACGTGACAGGGAAAGAGTTAGTTAGTATCATAACAGAAAACTTTTTTCCGTCGAATTTGAATATTTGTTATGTTAACAAGATATGCTATTTACAAACATACTGCATTGGATTATTCAATTTGTTTAAAGTTCTATGATATAATAATATGAGGGGTATATTTACAAAGTGAACTTATTCCACCATACCATTAGTATTTTTAATAATATTTTTTTGTATCTTGACATCTATTTATTTTACATATAAAATAATCTTTGTCTCAATGAGGTCAGTTTTCATCAAGAATCAGCAATAATATGGTTTATTATATAATATATTTACAGTAATAATTGGTCTTTCTCGACCTCATATTCTAAGCCTCGCGTAACGTTTAAAATTCAAGATATTCACCATGAAATTATTATAATGCAGTTAAAGTTTTTACAGATTCAATCAAACATTTAATAAAAAGCTATAAAAATCCGAAAGTGTTAAGTGTTTTTACTTTTATGACTGACCAGTGGCGTTCGTGTAATGAGTGTGAATTTTATTATATTATATTTCAATACCACCACAAAGGCGCTGGACTGAATGGCCAAACGGTCTTTGTGAAAAAAATTACGATTCAGCTTATATATAAGTCGATCTGTTTTTTAATCATGTCCAATCCAAATTTGGTTCAGCAAAACGCGAAGAGCCTCATATGTTGTTTTTGTCAAGTTTTAATCAACTATTAGCTAATTACTAAGCACATTAATTAGGGACCAGGTTCTGGATTTATTTCTCTTAAATTGTCATGCAACTAAGATATTTGAATATCTAACACCCGATGCCTAAACATGCATTGACCAACTCAATTACCTAGGCCAGGGTTTCCCAAACTTTTTCTGCAATGAAACACTTCGCAAACACGAAAATTTTAACGGAACACTTAGCTTATTTTTTAGGTTGGGTAATTCTCCCCGGTTAGCGTAGTTGGTAGCGTGCGCGCCTAGCAATCCGGGGAAT
>JAGVSQ010013630.1:0-11005 GCA_022683975.1 Rhyacophila evoluta
ATTTAAAATCAATTTCCATCAAGCACCATCAGTCGAAAATATTAATTATATTAGTTTATTATTAATATAACTATAAAACATTACTTTTTTAACTGTACACGCTCCGAAAGTGTAGCGTAAACTTAAAAAAATAAGATAAATATGATTGCATCAGAGATTGAGTAAATGGAAAGGAAAAAGGACGTAACCCATACATTAAAAATTTTACAGGAGGCACAAAAACGTTTAAATAATATTTTTTAATTATAGTCGAAACGTTACATAGCCACAACCTTGAAGTGCACGAAGACTGAAAACTGATGGTTTATTCATGTTTGAAAAAATATAATATTAATTTTAGGTTATTTTTAAAAAAATACAATATTGGTTAGGTGGAAGCCTTTTTTCCTGGTCGCTAATTAATTAATTTTCAAACTTAAGAGCTAAATTTAGACATTAATTTGACCTTTTCAGCTTAAATCCTTTTGATATAACGTGTATTAAGTTTCATATATTCTGCTTAGCAAATAGAAGTTATTTTGAAAAATTGAGGGTTGCATCTTTTTCTCTTTCCACAGTCAACATTTTTATTGAACTTTACATTATAAAAAGTAATTTTGAAACGAGAAGGTCTCTTCTCAATAAGGCGAGATATTAACAAGGTATAATTAGTTAGAGTAGGAATCACGCACACTCTAGTGCACGCCTACCAAGGTCTTGGGAAGCTGCTCCTGGAATACTTCTGGCACTTATGAAAACCGCCTCATGGTCGTCACGCCACGGTATACGCTCGTATGACGTGTGTGGAGACGTGGCAGGTGATGGAGAAGATAGCAAGTAATTTTGAATCGTTTTTCACGAGGAGTGGTTGTCAGTCAGTTACTCAATGAATTAAACCATCATTATTGCACATTTGAATTCTAAATATCTTGTATTTTAACCCTCCTAATTTACGGCGTGTACGCTAACCTCTTAGCTAATGATGTGCATATGACGTATATGATAAGCTAAGTGATGAGAAATTCATCAAGATTCAGTCGACTTATCTAATAGGTTTGACTCGATGTCTGCAATGATAGTACATTTCTTTAGAAGAAATTGGCAATTAAAAAAATAGATAAATTAGTTTTGGCACTAGCAATTGGTGCAATTAGACGTAAGGATTGGAGGTTTTCATAATGAAACTAGGGTCCATCCTGAATTGAGACTGCTATTCTCCCCTACAAAGTAAAAACACAGTATCTGGCAAATGATTCCCTATGTAGATACTGTGTTTTTACTTAGTAGGGAAGTATTACTAATCAACGTCTTAATTTATTTGACCCAAATTTCTGTGGCCCTTCTTTGTTTCATTGCATAGTTACTTTCAGTAATTTATTTTGACCGACCGAGTCGGAGCTTCAAGGGTCGTGTCTTAAGAAAAACGTTACGTTTAAGTTTTATCTGAAATGTAAAGTTTTCGCCGCGTTAGAAAATATCTCGGACGATTTCAATTTAACTTACACGTTAATTAAGCACATTTTTTTATTTAGTAACATTTTAAAACGGTTAAATAACATATTAAATCACACATCCATTAAAACATAAAAGTTTCGTCGATAAATAATTTGATTGTCACATCATTATTAAGATTATATAAGTAGTTTTAAATATATAACTTTACATGAAATACGTTTATATGATCCACTTTTACTTTAAATTATTTTCTATTATTTTTATAAAATTACCTATTAAATATTGTATAATGCCTATCTTAATTACTTCCTTAGGTATTCCGTAAATTTGAGTAACTTTCTGGTGTATTTTTTTTACCATATTTCTTCCAAAATTCGAGCATATGGATATACACAGTGTGAAGATGTCCGCTCCTAAAGTGGAGTATATGAATCTCAGTAATGTGACGATTTTCCAGAAAATTGGTTGTCAGACAATCGCTCAATCCAATGAGCATCAAAACATCCCTTTTCTGTTATAAATTCAGCAGATCTGCGTCTATGCTGATCTCTACACTATCGAGGCTATTTTTATTCACTAAGAGTTATATTTTTTTTTTGTCTCCATGGTAGCGTACGCGCCTAGAAATCCGGGTAATGCAAGTTCGATTCCCTATCGGTTGGATTTAAAAAAAATTAAAATGCAGGACTGGGTGCCTATTGGGTTGAGTACTTGTCTGACAAACAATTCTCATGAAAAATAATCTGCCAAGATGTCTACACATTGCGAAGATCCATATACTCCACTTTCGGAATGAATATCTTCAAACTGTGTAGATCCATATGCTGCACTTTAGGAGTGAACATGGTATAAAAATAAGAGTTATAAAAACTTATTTACAAAGTAATTAAAATCGTATTTTTTAACAGTGGTTTTATATTAAGCAATCGTTGGATCTTCTTCTTCTTATTTTTTTGGCCTATACGCTTTATGAGAAGCATATGGTCACCACATAAAGTCTTCGCGATTATGTCACGCGCTGATCGCTTTGCGTTCTCTCAGGTCATGCCAGCATTTCTTAATTAGGGTGGATAGCGCCCGATAGTTTTACAGGACGACAGGATCCCACCGGTTGGAAGACGAGACGAACAGAATGCAGACTTTCTGGAGGCATCTGTACTGTGTCACAGCCAATTCCAGCGCCGCTGCGTGACTTTTAATGTGACTAGAGACTGCCTGGTCGAACACATTGTGGCAGTATATTTTCGTATTCAATTTATTAAGGCTGATTATATAAAACATAAAACCATCTCAGATCCCTTCTAAAATAACTAACTAAGAAAATCTTAAATCTCAAATTGAATAGAAACATCACGACTATTTGCCCACAAGAAAATTGGTGTCTATTATACTGTACTGTGTTAAAGACGTCCAGAATTAATCCACCCACATAAATGCTAAGCTTAACGGCTTGGAGCTTATCACACGTCATTAGAGGATTCACTCACCACACTGAGGGATTTATGGTCGTAATGAATTTCCAAGGAACAGAACACATAAACTTTTGCCTTGTGAATGGTTTCATGCCTTACAATATGACAACACCGAGCTAATTTAATATTTAAGATTTATAATTATATTAATACGTTCAAAATGTACTTACATTTAATTTATTGATTCGCATAGTTATTGTATCGTAAGTATTATTATTAATGCTTACTTAACGCTAGAAAAAGATACACCACAACTTTTATCTTGCATGACAACGATTGAGCAATATGAAATTGTAAAATGTACTTTTAAAAAGTGTAGAATCAAATTATTAATTATTGATTGAGCATACACAAAATGTTTAAATATTTCGATTGGCTTCAGACGTAGATATATTCTAAATTAATATGATTCAGCTTTTTAACCATGCCCCTTTTAAAAGTGAATAAATAATACACGATGTAAAAACTTATCTTTACAAATGTTTTTTCATTGGCTCTCAGTAATTCCTTGATTCAGCCCTGCGTCATTGAATATTTACAAAGCTTTATACAGTTGTTGGAATTGAATCCGCAATCTCATGCATCAAAGTAATCGACTACCAACGAGCTTGGATGGATTTTATTTTTTTCTTTTCAACTCACTCAATAGATGTCACAATTATTTTTTATGTTTTTATTACTTTTTAAATTATATTATTATATTCGCCTATTTTATTTTTCTTGTATAATTTTTGTTAAGAATAATTATTTATATACCATGATGTGAAATGTATTTTAAATATATTATTTGTAACATCTACAACTTAAAAATTAATTTAAATGTAAATTTCACTCGCCAAATTTATACTTACATTTAAAAAATGTAAAGTCAGTGTAAATTTCAATTTTTGTTTATTCTATGGATGTATTATTTATGTTTAAGAATTATAATTTCATTACTATTGGTTTTTTTATTGAAAAATTAATTTAAAAATTACAAATTTACAGTTCATAGCCAAAATAAAAAAATATATATGGTGGTTCATTGGTACACTACAATATTTAAAAATATTAAATATATGACAGTGCTTTGTTACGCATAGATAGCCATAAGGTGATAACACGTATCATACATTTGTTTAATTGTACAGGACGACCAAAAAACCTCACAAAAAAGTAAGCATTGGAACATTAAAGAAAATGAACTACACTTGGATTGAAGTAATATTTATTTTCATTAACTTCCTAGTACATACTAAAGTTTTTTTGTCATCCTGAACAATTTAACAATTTTATGGCCATCAGTATCCAACATGATTAATGGGATAGTCTGGTATTAATATTATCAACATGCAGAATATCTCCTGACGCTTGCACCTTGTCCTGGAGTTTACTAAATAGTTTTAAAGATAATAATAAATATTTTCCCTATTTTTATATTGCAATCTTTACTTTCACACTTCTCATCTGTTGACTGAAGTAAGGAGAATTAGTTTAAATATTTATTTCAATTTACCCAGTTTAAAGTGCTCTAGTATGTGTGGGTGGTGCGGCAGTACTTGGTGCACACTAAGTGCAGGTTGTTTAGCGCATACATTTTGCCGATGCTGTTTTGCGGTAGCGAATCTTAGCACCTAACAAAAGCTCAGAAGAGCCGTATATTGAGCTTTGAGAACAGATGCTTGCGTCAGATACTGGGGATAAAGTGGACTGACTTTGTAAGGAACTTGGAGATAAGGGAGCGGATGGGACAACTCCCTGTAATACTAATTTATGCAGCAGCGCTGGAACTGGCTGGGTCATGTACTGCAGATGCCTCTGGAGAGTCTGACTCCTACTTATCTCTTTTTCCGATCAGTGGGATTCCAACAACCTGGAAGATTGTTGGGTACTGTCCATAGAATGTACTCAGCTTAACTGAAGAGTGCCGGTATGACCTACGAGGATGCAAGGCGGCTAGAGGGTGACAGAGAATCCTGAAGGCGTCATGTGGTGGCCATATGCCCTGGATAAGGAGCGGATATGGCAGAGATAAAGTAATGAGGAGTAATTGAAAAATGTGGGTTGTTACATTAAATTATTTTTATTTCCATGTATGGTAGAACATCAACAAATATATAGATTACTTTAATAAGAACAAATATTTACAAAAATTGTCTATGCAATACATACAATATACACAAAACTCACTCTTTGGCCTATACACAAAGGAAAAATATTACCTTACCAATACTAAATATTTATTTTCCAGAAAAAAATTGAATATTGAGAACAAGTACACATTTTGTACAAATCTAAGAAAGGTGTATGGAACTAAAATTTACAAAGAGAAAATATTTTGTATTCACCATACTATCAACATATAATTAAATTATTTCATAAATATTTTTTAAAATTAATTCAACAGCTTACAACAAACAAAAATAAATTTAGACTAACCCGAGTCTTAAATATACAGAGAATTGATGTTAACAATATTATCAAAGTGAGAGTAACTTTTGAAAAACCATTATTAAATTCAAAAAAAAATCCATTTAGTAGCATTTTGCAATAATATATAAAATAATTTGGTAAACGTACATGTAATTTCTTTAGTTTTATTTTGAGTATGAGAATTTTTTACCATTTAAAACAGTGCTAACATATGTTATATAAAAACAGTGGTCTTATATTAAAAGTGAGGATTATTTAAATTATTTAAAAAAATATGTGTTTCATAAAATGTGCAACATTATTCTAATAACTTTAACATTATGCAGTATTCTGTAAAATATATTGGGAGTATTTGCAATATAATGAAGGTATATACCGTGTTTCCTCGAATATAAGACGTGGTCTTATATTAATTTTGCAACCAGAAAACGCACTAGGGCTTACATGTTTGCAGGAAAAAATCTGATGACATACGTATTGGAGATATGGTATTTAGAAAATCAATGCCATCAATAAAGGACTTGAATGCAAGTAGTCGTTTAATAACTTCACCATCCTCCGGCTTGACCAGTGTTGTCGATCTTCCAAAAGAGAAGTCATATCGTATTTTTTACTGGTCTTATTTTCGGGGTTGGTCTTATATTAAAACAATCCTTTAAAATCATGGTAGGGCTTATTTTTGGGGAAAGACGGTAATACACAACACACAAGAGTTACCCAGACAAATAATATAGAATTCATTTATACTGTAATGATTAATTCAATTAAATATTGGGAAACAGCCATTTCTTAAGTCCCATAATCAGATCACTACAATTCTTATCAAAAAACTAAGAACTATGCAACAAAAATACAAAGTAGATTACCCTTAAAAGCATTGATTTTTCCCCTGATTATGTGTAGTGAAAGAAAAGAAATAAATTTTCTTATAGAAAATAAACAAATATTGAAAAATAGAGACATCTCTTGTGATGTAAAAAAAATAGAGTTTAGGAATGTCTATAGGAAACTGTTTTATCTTCAGTATTATGCAATTGTTTTAAGAGAATGAAACAGCTATTTATATTAAAAAAAAAAACTATTCAGCGAGCAAAAATAAGAAATCAAATCACATAAGAAAGCATAGACATTTAGATGACAAGATAGAGGATAGTCAAAGAGAATATATTATGTCTAGCATTAATAGTAATGTGTATCCATCTGTGGAGTTGGCTTTCATTTCGATACAGGAAAGTATCTATAGATTTCATTTGATTTTTATTAGATTTGTTTCAACATTAATTAATACACATTTCACTAGTGTCGATAAAGTAGGCATTAGCGTGATACAATATGAAACAAATACTAATTAACAATATTTATTCCACATAAGGCGCCAATATTCATAAGAATTTCACATTAAAATACATGTCATATTTATTATATGATTTCACAAAATTATAAATAAGCTTTTAATTTTATTAACACAAAACACGCTGCTATAATAATATAATAACATGAACCTATAGTGAATTTAATCTAGTGAAATCCCGAAAAATCAAATATTGGTAGGCTAGAAATGATCATTATCATGTTACATAAAAGGGCTGTTTTTAAATTTCAAAATATTGTAATGTGTGACTACAGAAAATAGGAAGGTTTTAACAATTAACCTTGACATCAGTGCTACAACTAATTAATTACGTATTTATGTGAGTTCTTAAAATGATCTACATTTAAATTTTTTAATGACCTTGCTTAGCAGAAAAATATTATTTGTCTATGGTACAGACTGATTGTGTAAAATTATAAGCTCTTCTTATGTGGAAATGAAGAATTACATACTAATTTAGTACTGTATCTTACTAAAATGTCTATAACTGTATAAGTTATTATAAATTGTTTAGTATATGGGTATAAGTAAACAGCATATTATTATGATTTGGACACATCAATAAAAAAAATAGGTTAGATATTATGTCTAAGATAAAACATGGGGAGTGAAAAATGAATTTTTGTAATGAATCACCCTGGTAACTAAAAATATAGTAAGTAATTACATTCAAAATTCTATGAAGATTATTATTTGCAATCTAGATTACGCCTTTCGGAACCTCTTGACCATATGTTGGTGAACGATGCATTAGATTTGTCAGTCTATACTTGCACACTGTCTAAAGATGATGCTGACAATTATAATTTGAAATAGTTAATAGTATCACACCTTAAGTTTCAATTCACCTCATTTTCCAATGGTGATAATATTACAATGAGCCATTACTTACTATGTTTTTAGTTATCGGGGAAGTGTAGTAACAATATTTATTGTTCTTCACTACATCGATTTAATTATATATGTATTAAAGAGTAAATAAAGAACTAATTAAAATATCTCACAATCTGCTTAACTCACCAAAAATATCTAATTATGAAATTCAAATACACTATTAACATATATATTATAAAAGCAACTAGATTATTGCTGCCAGAATAAAATTGAAAAAATTAAACTCAAGAAATAAATTTTCCAGATAGAAACTCACTGTTTTCAAGGAAACAATGTTTGAATTCTATTCAAGAGTCATTGCGTGCAAAAGTTTGCTTAATATTACCCAGTGGATGTAATCCTGATTAACATCCGAATTTAATGTTAACCCAACAATGATGCAGTAGCTTATAAATCGTGGTAAGGATATACTGAATAAAATTAAAAAATACGACAATAGTGTCGAAGCTCAGAAATGTATACAATTACCATATAATTAATTTTAATACCATACTGTTTAATAGAAATTACATCTAAACAGCCTTCAAATATAATAATTAAACACCATACATCCTTTCATAATATATTATGTTACCTATATTATAATAATATATAATTTAATTAAACTACAAATAAAAGATATTACAATATTATTGTAAGGGTTTGATCAATTCGGTATCTTTTTGTTTAAACCAAAACAAAATCAGTAGTTTAAATTAAGTAGCAACATTCCAGAGAAAATTGATGAAGGAATCTATTTTTTCTTGTAAGTGCGTGCGTAAAGCTTTAAAACTGAAGTTTATTTTTATTTAATACAACAATGATTCTAAAAAGTATAAGGTTAAATTTAGTTGTCTATTCAACACCAAGCCACACTTCCCTAAATGGTCTTATATCAATATTTAGTCAAGTCTTCAGTCTGAACTTTAGACGCAGCATTTTTGTGCAATACGTCTTATTAATTGATAATATATTTTCAACATTTTCTAGAAAAGGACACCACTATCACTTCACTACACAATCAGTAGTAATAGCAGTCAGTCATTCACTGAATTCAATATTTTTCTAAACATGTAATTTAGAAAATAATTAAATTTGCAATATAAATATTTAACCATTTCATATGAGAAAGTGCAGTATCTAAATTATTTCTTTAATTAAGGATACTATAACATTAAATATTCAATGCATTTATTTATACTAATAATTGTAAATTATTTAACGGAGATTTGTATCTCAGTTAACTGAAAAAATAACATTGAACAAATGTGAAAGATTTGCGAAACTCATTTACACTAGTAAACTTCAAAATACATGGAAAATTGAGAAAATATTGAGATTGATTCGGAATGTGAACCATCAAAGAAATTAGTAGAAAAATTATATTAATAGAATCTGGTACATAAAAGTTTTTTTTTTTTTGTAAATGCCGATTCAATACAAAACATTTAAGACATGTATATGCAAAAATTGTGAAACTTCCTATGAATGAGATTCAAATCATACCATGGAGTATATGAAGAAGATTAAGAAAGCATTTAAATACAGATTTTCCAGTATAATATTGTACATTACAGAAATCAAAGATATTGAAGTGGTAGTAATCAATATTTAAATAAATATAACTGCCTCACTAATATGAAACACAATATATTCTGAAACATACTCAATCAATTTATCAGGGATAGATTTCATCCACATAATACGATGAGTAAAATAAATTTTAAATGTACTTTAAAAAACATGCGGTATCACACATGCTGTAATTTGTTGTCCGAAATGAATCTATCGAGTAGATTTTAAGGATATTTGAGAATAAATATTCTTAGAACAAAATCCTGTATCCAATAACTTTGACATATGACAAAGCACCATGTATTACACAAAAAATAACAAATAATACAACCTAAGGAATAAAAACAATAGAATTTATATTCATTATCACATAAAAAATAATAACATTCAACAACAATTTGCACAGCAGGTCAAAGTGGAATCAGGATGAGGAAACATAATAATTATACCGCAGAGCTGCATGGGTTAACAATAACAGAAAGGGAAATCTTTTAATTGACTTGAAAGCAATATAAGTTATCCACAGTATTAAACCACACTACCTCCAACAGGCGGCTGGTGACATCTACCATTCCCTAAAGCTAGATTATTACCCTGTGAAGTGTGCCTTCCGATCGTGGTGTTACTACTGGGAACTAAGAATCCGACAAAAGCGCCGTTATTACTATTTAAACTTGTGCCGCTACCGTGAGAATCATTACCCATTCCAAAGAGAGTGTTTTGTGAGGCATTAAGAGGAGTATTAGAAACTGCTAAATTTTGTCCAGTGAATGCGTTATTAGATATTGAATTAGCTATGGAATTATTTTGAAGTGCTATCAGTAAGTCTATGAGGGATTTGGCCGAGTTAGCGGGAGAGAGCATCTTGAGAAGTGAACAGATGCAGGTTGACAGTTGAGACGGTGACGAGGATGCTTGCTGGTTCTTGGTGGATCCTGTTGAACTGCTGGTGGAATTAGTGCCTGACGTGCTTTGGATGTGATGCACAGGACAGGTGACTTGTAGATGCGATGGTCGGTGGGCAGGAGACACTGTTACTTGCGTTGCCGCAATTCGGGCCAATTCTAGACACGATATATTGTCCGCATCCAACAAGTTAGGGTTTGCATTATTCTGTAAAAAAAATGTTTTGATATTATTACAGATATAGAAAACTGAATGAATATACATTTGAAATAAACGGTATTGTAGCTATATAAATAGAGTGATAAATTTAAAACCAATTTTCATATTGAATAATGTAATGACATGTATAAAATATACGATGAGGTCTCACAACATTTAATGAATTTTAATGAGAAAAAAAAATGGAATGTCTAGTTTACCCAAATAAGTAATTGCGCAACAGGCAAATCTCCTGCGGCACAAGCACGATGCAGTGGTCTCGGATGGTTGACATCTGCTGGTTCAGATCGAGCCAGCGCTGCCAGCAAAGGTTGGAGTCGACCGTTAAGAAGAGCGATGTTACAAGCATCTCCAATAGATTCTTCGCATTCCCCTGAACTCAAGAAAGCTTTAGACTGGTATTTTAGTCTAATCCACCTGGAATAAAGAAATATTTTTGCTATCAATATAACATTTAAAACTCTCACACTGATTCTTATTTGATATAATCCGACTTAAAATATAATTGTAGACAGTTATATACATACAAAATTATTTCCAGATTCCAATAATTTCTATAAACATCCATTATTAACAGTATTCATGAAAAATAAAAAAAGAATAAAATTTATTATATTTATATTCTATTTAATATAGAATGAGACGGTATTCATATTTTTAACCACTTTTTCCATTCCACAAAGAGCTTATTAACACATTGTTTACGGGGTATGTTTTTTAAAAAATGTGACACACATGTATG
>JAGVSQ010013631.1:0-11005 GCA_022683975.1 Rhyacophila evoluta
TAAACATCACCATTGCTCTCCGCATTGGCATGACTACTGGCAGAATAGTCCTGCACTTAGAAATGAAAAACAGCTGATGTTCCTGATTTATTAGGTAGTTATCAGGGACGTACATACTAACATAAGTAATAGCGGCAGAGTTATCAATAAGACCACGCATAAGTCGATGATGACTGGAGAGTTTGCTGAGTTCCGCTTCGTATTTATTTACAATTATATTTTTATTATTACACTAAAATGCCAAAAAAGTAGATGAGCATATTAAAACGTTCAGTTACTTTTCCTTCGTATATTCTTAGTCATTTCCCAGCGGTTAACCTCAACGAAATAATTTTGATATTTTTCAAAAGGTCACAAGAGTGATAGGTCTTCTTAAATATACATATTAATAATATTATATGTCTGCGATGGTCTGCTATACAAAAAAATGTTAACATATTTCAGTACGCGTATCTTGTATTACTAATTGTGTTATTATAATAATATTCAAATGAAAAATATGTGTAGACGCAAGTTATTTCATCTCAGTGATGAATGTCTACAAAGAATTTATTCTACTGTACAGTAACATATGGTTTCAAAATATTGCAGTCATAATAAAGCTGCGGTCCTGAAAATTTTACCAAACAATAAACATGAATTAATATTCTAACTAATTGTTAAATTGCAATTAAAATTATTACATATCCATTTTACAGCCAATGATCACTTATTTACATTAAATTACGTATCTGCAAAAAAATCACGAATATTCCTCTTACTTTTTTAGATAAAAAACACAAAGCTTTCAAGCTGTATTAACTTAAAATTAATATTCATTATTATCTTCATTGTATTGTGTCTTATAAAAGTTAATATGTATATAATAGCTAGTATTTTATAGCTTTTTAGAAAGCCGAAGTCAGATTAGGTTAACAAATAGACAGTTTAACATGAAGGAGTCTCGTAAGGTATCCACTTAATTATCAGAGTTTCAATATTTTAGCTATAAACTGAAGGTCGATTGCTTACGATCAATTTTATTATTTTTTAATTGAGAATAAAGTTATAATTAATCATTAGGGCCCTGAATATGTAGCTACGCCACTGGTATTTAGCATTCAACGCAAGCGTCTGTTTTGAAAGTTTGGTACATTATATAAGATGATTTATTTATTAGAATATTGAATGTAAAATAAAGCTAATGATTGTTATAATTGAAAAGCTCTGATCATGAAGGCGTTCTTGAATTCACGGGAAACACTTAGCAATTCTACCGAAGAGCTTTAGGAATCCAGAATTTTGAGTGATGCGACCCGGCTGCGCATGCGATGGCAATGTGTGGGCGCGCATAGCGAAAAGAATAGTCACTTTATATCTCTCAAAGCGCTCAGGCAGGATACGACACCTGAAACATTTCAATTTTGTCGGAAGCTCGGTTCGTATGATTAAAAACTTTCAGAGTGTTCTATGATTTTACGGACTTTGATTAATTACAATTTACTCTTTGAGACATCCATACTTACCAATGTGTAGACCTTATAAATTATTTATTATAAAAAACATCTATCCTTATTTTTGATCGAAGTTATTAAATTTAATGATTGATACAAATAAGAGTATGTTATGGCATTTTTTGTATTATTTTGTAGCCTGAGAATATTATTGAAAAATTTCCAACATATTTAGAGTGCATCTATTCTTAGAAAGTAACAAAATTATCCAGGAAACGAAAAAATTAAATTACGGGAAAATTATGATAGAGTTAAAGAGAATTGAAAGAAGGTAAAATTACAAACATATTTATTAACTTAAATGAATTAATGATTAACCAGTGATTGTCAACCGGATCCATAAGGCCCCTCAGGGAGAAGCACTGAGACGTCCAAGAAAGGCACAAACCAATTTTTTCGGGAGGCATACAAAACTCTAAGGGAGGTACAGATACATTAAGCGACCTACGAGATCAGAAATTCGAAATTGCGAACAAAAAAATGTGAGCAGAATTGAAAGCAGGAATCTCGAGATAGGGCGAGACCTAAAAAAAATTATCAACGCTCAGATTTTTTCAATTCAAAAGGGGACCAGAGCCCAAAAAATGTCGAGAGCCGCTGCATTGGACGAGCAGAAAAAGTGAAACGGCCGTATTTTCTAGTAAATACCTAATATTTTGATTTCAGATTATTAGTTTTACCGAATCCTTACCAAAAACACTTATTTTAATGTTAAGTAATATATAGTTCTATAAAACTTTCGAGATCAATACATATTCTTACATAACATCCAAATACCTGCATTAATATTATATGTTTTACTCTAGATAAGAGGTGTGTAATTATCGATAAGTTTATCTACAAAATTTGTAATCGATAATATTTCAATATATTTCGGTGTTTGTAAGAGCAATAAGTTGATTATAATACTAATAACAAACTTTGTGATTAAAAGTAGAATTTTAAATATTGTGATAAATAAATAAGTAAGAACCTGAGACCGAAATAATATATTAATAAAACACAGTCGTGAAGACGATTAACTTAAACGATGCTCTCTAAGACAAATGAAGCTTTCCGGATAGTCAATAAATAAAGACAAATAAATCTGACGATCTCGTTGGCGATGGAAAAGCACAGGTAATCAATTGACGAAAGCTCAGTGTGTACAATTCTACGTCAATGGAATCGTAAACAAGTTTTTAGAGTAAAAGCAGGGCTGCCATTTTCACGTTATTTCATTTTATTTTTTTACACATTATTTAAATAAATTTTAAAAATCGATATCTCGGTTGTCATATTCAAAAAAATTAAATACGCAAACAATATTTCAGAGGACTGAGTATTTGAAAACATAAAGTTTATCAGCTACATACCATTGCCTAAGTCATTAATTGCCAAAACATGGCACAGTAACGTTTGTAAAGCGACCAATGATTCTCCACCAGGTGCTGCACATAAATCTAAGACTCTGTCCTAATATGTAAAATCAATGTATTATATTATAAATAAAAAACGTTTCATCTTAATATTCAAAACATATCAGAAAACATAATAGGGTAGTCAGTTTTTACAGTCTATTTCAGTTTTGGTTTTTTAAGTTTAAACTCTATTTTAATTTAAAATAATTAATTGCACATGCTCAAAAGTTACAGATAAGCCATGTAAGAGCAGAAAACGAGAGTTATTACTGAAAGCCCTTCTCCGATATTAACACATTATTTTATTTCACTTAAGAGAATGAAACAAACAGAATACACATGGAAACATTATAAAAATGCCCTGCATCAAAATACACATACTATTGATATATTTGGTAAAACATATGTATATGACCTACTATTTGAAACCACGAAAGAGAAGTCAATTCATGGGAGAGTAAACATTTATTTTGTATACATTTTTAAACATATAAATTTTTTAAATATTTGTTTTAAAAAGTAAATCATAGTTATTACCCAGGCTTTACACATTTCTACTGCTAATTTCTTCGATTGTAGAGGTTTATAAAGGTTTTTAAATTTGAAGTAAGTGACAACCCTAACACATCTCAAAGCCGTCCAATCGTCTCTAGACATAATCAAAGTAATAGGCGGCCAATAAATTACATTTAAAGCAGGAAAAAAATATTACTCACGACGCGTGGCGCTGTATTGATGTGCCTGTTTATATGTCGCACACACGAAGATTTTCCCACGATGCCTTTTTGAAAAATTACCATAAAATGAAAGCATTTCAACAAAATCAATCAAATTCAAATGAATCGTATTTTATTGTTGATTTTTTTTTGATATTTTTTGTGATAAATAATGATCTCTACTCATTTGCATTTTTGTTTTTTGTTTTTGTTTATATAAAACTGGTGTAGATTTACACAGTATAAATGTGAATTAAGTTGAGAGTATATGAATGTATCCGCGATGAAAAAACATTGTGAGACTCGATTGTCAGCAAACTCCTCAACCTAATCTAGTCCTGTATCTTTGGATTTATAAATGTCAATAATTACATATCGAAGGTAATCAATTTTTTAAATATATGGATAGTCCTCCCGGTATTTAAAACGTTTATATGCGCGCTTTGATACCAAAGAATGTGTGTTTAATTTTCGTATCTTTTTAAAATCCGAAAATGCAGGTCTAAACACCCAACGGGTTGAGCAATTGTATGATAACCAATTCTTACAAAAAAATCTGTCTATATATGTATCTATACTCCAATTTTTATAGTTTTGTACTGAGTATCTTAATGCTGTAATTTTGGAGCATACACATTAGAAATACATATAATATTAACATAGAAATGAGTACGTGGCAAATTTTTTTAAAGATTGTGCATACACAACTTAAATGGAGTAGTATATGCCCATGTCATAATTATTTTCATTCATATCGGGTGATGTTGTGAAACATATAATTTACAAAATAAAACCAATTCTATTTATGCATATACACTATGAATGCGTAGAAAATTATTATGGGTAGTGTACAGCAAACAATAATTCGAAAGATTGTGACGCGAATCTAAGATTTTCGTGAATCATAAAATAATAGAATTGGTTTGAAATATTTTCTGTTTAAAAATCATAAAAACTATTCTTGAGTCAAACTGTGACACATGACCGGCTATATCTGCACGTGTATAGCACATTTTCTTGACGAATTTTGAGCTAAAGTGACACAAGAAACATGTCTGCCACTTTCAAAAATACATTTTGCAAAAAACCGTCTGTTTGATCTCTGCTTAAAATACTTCCGCAGCGAAATCGCTGGTGGGGCAATGATTCGGCTATTTCGACAGCTCGAACTGAAAAGATAAACGAGCTATCAAGAAATAAGCAGCGAAAGTCTATAGTTCAAGACTACAACAAAATACTATGACGGTAATTACTTACTTAAAATAGCCATCGAACACAGCAACAAAATTCTTCACACCACTAATTTTTTTCTGTTCTTAATTTTACACTGAGTTTTTCTTCGTAAACTTCACCTGCTTAGCAGTGCATATGGCTGATAGTATAATTCTTTATCTATACTAGTAACCCTATGTTGGATATCAAAAAAATATTGGAATAATCATTTAGTCTTATTAGTGTTTCGGAAATATTTCTGAACTTACGAGTGAAATTAAGTTAAAAGTTAGTTAGAACTTTTTTAATTGAAATTTCCACATATAATATGGCAAATAATCAAAATATTTTCATCTTCTATACATCTTATTCCTTTACACTCTACGCTGCTTTTCCGAAAAATTGTATTGTACAAAAAAAACGTAACATCTCATGTATTTTAATGTATTCCGAATGTCTATAAAACATGTCTAGTATTTTTTTTTTGTAAAGATATTCAAATGTAGGTATTAAAAATTACAAAATAAGGCATTAGGCCCTGCAAAATGGTTCTCTTTTGAATTTTATACACATACTTACGGCAAAATTTTTCTATAATATATCCCAGTAGATTTAGAGCTAATTAATTACAATCGATTATTTTGTATAACCATGCCTGTTATAAATGATATCGACTGAAAAGAAAAAGTTTTTATTTTTTTACGAATTATTTTTTTATAGATTTAATACATATTATGATATTTATTTTGTGACTTATATTTAAATGACAGATAACTCTTTTGATATGCGTATTCAATAATATTTCAATATCGATTGTTTGTTATTGTAAGATTGTATATATATTATAGTATTTGGCACGTACAGAGTAATGCTACCGAAAGGTGAAATCATAGATACAAACTACGCTGTACTCGTATGTGGACGTTTCCAGGGCTAAACTTGAATTATTTATATTAATATTATTTAAAAAGTTCACGTGATATTTACACTAGTAGCTCTAGCGATGGAGATATTATAACTTGCAACAAGCGGACAGAGTTCAAACCAGACACAAAAGCGTGGAGATTCGTTGTTTGGCATTCTTCCAAATCCTATCACGCCTTGCACGTCTTCCGCGATAGTGTGTGTAAAACGCGTGTCCAGATAGTATTCCGCCATTTACAAATAAATGCATTACTACAAATACCCATGACACGTTTGTGTAGTGATTCCATCTTGGATTCCTGTCCATATGAGATGTATACTAGTCCCACTATAATTACAATTATTGCCGTCAATAAGTAAAAATGATGTAGATTTATTTATGAATGGTTTATTCGTATATTTTATAAGCAAGCAATGAACAAAAAATATAAATGATATTAACGAAATTTAGATAAACATAAGAAAAACTATGTAGTTTCTGCAATATGAAATAAGTAAGTTGTGTTAGATCGTAATATTGAAGAGTAATGAAAAAATAATCTAATAAAAACACGTCAAAACTTTTTAAAAGTTACTTAAATTTCAATTATTATACTTACCATTATATTACTTGTGTTTATTTACTGTAACTTTTTTAATCGTTTGTAGATTTTAAATGTTATTTTTAGTAAATATCTTTCATGAAAAACTAGTATACTGAATGGTGATATGTTTATTGGAATTTTTAAACAATTTATGACAAACTGTATCTAAAGATTAACCTGCAATAAGAACATTCATAATAATCAAGTTTGCGTAACATTTTTTATAAATATCAGACTCCTTTAATGTATTCCAAATGTTTGTATGTAATCTTAATTACATTCATAAAATACAACATTCGTTAAATAAAATACAACACAGACGTGACAACAGAAATAAAACGAACGTTATCGAGTAATTTTTCATAATTTTTAAGTACATTTTATTTCAAAGGCTTGTTTATAATCACCGTGTGGTTTCCATAGCCAGATGTATATTGTGGCGTTTAAATTTCATTCTTGACCAAAACGGATGAGAGGCCTGTCACGTTAAGCCCCGGACTAAAGCGGCCGAATATTTTATGACATTGTTTTACATTTTCGAACACGGGAAGTATAAAATGTAAGGAGGCTTCTGCGTTTCCGAACGGCTGGCCAGGGACTAGATTTGCGCTGGCGGAAGTGCTTTTCCGAACAGGAAGTAATAACGTAAATCGAAAGATTGGGATTTTGTGAGTCGTTTTAAATTCGAATAAAGAATACGATTGATTTTTTAAGGAAAGCTTTGGGTATTTTTTGTTAATTAGATCACTAGTAAAAATATTTACAATAAGTATTTGAAAGCATTTACCTTATTTAATATGTGTGTATGTATGCATCTATTTAATAGCTTTTAGGAATATATTTTATAGGCTTTGTTCATAGATTGGTTTTGAGTAGATTTGCTAGCAAAAATAAAACACAACATATATCTTACAATTTTAACAAGTATACACCGATTACTAGAATGGGGGAGGTCGTGAATCATCACTTAATAAAAGAAATGGATAAAATTAAAATCGCGTGATACATTACTAATTAAAAAAAATATGTTGTGAATTATTTTGTAAACGATAACGGTGCTTAATAACTAAAACCGTTTATTGCTTTTATTAAACTATTGGCAATATTATAAAAATACCCACATGGAAGTTTACCGGTTTTAAATAATATAGAATTTAAAATCAATTTCCATCAAGCACCATCAGTCAAAAATATTAATTAATTTTGAACTGATTTCTGTTGAAAAAATGATCTATCATATTTTACGTATAACAATTAGATTTTATAAAAATAACTTTATCTTCTACTTTTTAGATTTAACAATGTCAAGAAGAAGGATGGTCTATATAATTTGAGTATGGGGCCAATATCATAGAATAATAAAAATAAATAAAATTCTTGAGCGTGATATTAAAAAAAATCGAATGCTTCTTATGTAAATAACGCTGATTTGCCATCATGTAGTTATGTTATTACTAATTTTAATTTAAAGTGTGGCTAGCTATTTTTGTCGATTAGGGCGTAAGTGGGCAAGTTTATGTTTAAGTATACAGTATAATATGAATATTTTGTGTAAGCGGGTATAGCATTTATTAATATTTTGTTTTAAGTAAACAAACATTTCTGTCTCTGGTCACACTCGTCAGATTATAATGTTCTTTCTCGTTAATTTAAATATAAGCCGCGTTCCATTATAAGCTCGCAATGTGGACAGACCATAAATTTCCTTTCGCTCTTTTGTCAATTCTTGCGACGATTGATTTACGTCAGCTTCAAAATCTGCATTCGTTCCTGGAATCGAGCGTTCCATTTTCAAATTTCCAGTCAGACGAATTCTGAGAAATGCTTTTAGTCGATACAGATCATTTCCTAATTTGGCTATTGACATCATTATGTTGTTATGTGCTTGAATTTTTACAATAATACATCGAGGACAAAGTGGATTTAATACTTGAATGTTAAAATTTAAATTATTTGACCGCCAAATAATTATAATACGGAAACATTAAAGAGTTATTATTTTTCTATATTTGTTATTGAATTCCGTAATTCCGTTCTTGGAGAATAAATTGACAGAATTACTCTTCGATTGTATCTCAAGGTAAACATGGTACTCATAAATATTGAAATTAAATTCCAAAAAACCCGAAAAGAAGTTGAAAATGCCATATTAATAATTCATATTTATAATCGTGTTAAAGAGTAATTGATGGCATATTTTATAAAATATCTGACAGTAGGTGAAACGATACTGTAGGGTAGAAATTAGGGTGTGCGGCTAGCAATCTGGGGAATGCTGGTTCAATTCCCACATCCGTTGGATTTTTCCAATCAAAAAATGCAGGACTGGACTTTGAAAATCTTTAACTCAATGGGCGAGTTAAAGATTTTCAAACGATTCTCCTAAAAAATATTCTGTCAAGACGTCCTCACATGTAAAGATTTATATACTCCACTTTCGGAGTGGATATCTTGACATTATTTCGATCCATATGCTCCACAATGGAAGCGAATATGATAAAAGAAGAAGAAGAATTATTAGGTATATGTTTACAAATCCTGAATGGCCTGAAAATATTGTAAGATAAAAGCGGTCACGACGATAATAGTGAAAACGTTTTTTTGAACAAGTCCGCTTCAAATGTAGAGCATATAGATGGACATACTATGAAGACTAGTTTAACAAAATGTGTCTGTATGATCTGTTTTCTGCATTGCCCAATCAATTCGGTATGTAGTTATGTATTGTGAATATGTATTTAAAACATTAATGATATAATTCTGAAGTAACGGTCACTTTTTAAATGTATAGGGGTCGCAGGTTACTTAGTTCCTTGAAATGTACTAATCCCGAAAAGTTTAAAATAAAATACTTTGAAAGTTAGATAGTAGTGATTTTACATTTTACTTGACTGTTGAATTGAAAAAATCTTGTTACCTAGAAAATAATGATTTTTTTTCAGATTTTTCTCGGCATAGATTTGTGAAATAATACGTACAAGTGCTCTAATAAAGGAATATGTCTCTATTTCCAGACACGTCAAAAACGATATGCGTACACACGAAATAATAAATCTTATTTCAAATTTAACTTGACAATCCGATGATAAATAATGAAAAATGTCACCGCCGAACTGATATAAATTAAGAAATACGAACGTTGAACAAACTATGGTAGAGGTGTTTTTTTTTATATTTCGAAAATATCACGTAAAAATGTATCGTATTGGAACAGCCAGAGGGAAATGAAAAGTTGTTTTACGCAATATGCATAATTTAGGATTACCACTGATATTTGAATACATGTTGTGTATTAAGCAAACATAGAAAACTATAATGTTCCAAGACTACTTTAAATTCTTACATCTTATTAGATAATACTATACCTGACTTTTTACACGGTGGATACGTTTCAAGCAATACGGAGTAAAAAGGTATACCAATAAAAAATAGCATTGGATTAGTTTCTTTGTATGAAAATCAATGGATTGCAAAAATAAAAATCACTATTGTCTGTTGTATTTTAATCTTATTAAAATAGAAACACTTAAATCGCTACATAGATTATCAGAAAATAGGAGAACCTTGAGATATCCGGAGCCTGTGCAATATTTCGTTTCAAATTTTCGGGTTTACTGGTTTACTGGATATAAAAAAAACGAGGGATGTAGTACCATGTTGTTTTAAACCCGTGCAAAAGACTGTTCGTTGTACACTCAAATACATTTCATATTGAAAAACAGCTTAAGTTGTTTTGTAAAAAATAAGGTTATATCTCTAATAAGGTATCTCTTGTTAAACCGCATTGCCATTCATATTAAAATACTTAATTTAAATTAAGGACTTCGCGACGAGTAGCCATATACGAGGTGTAGTGTAAAAAATCGGAATTATCGGGAAAAACCTACAACCGGTCACTGTATAACTTCACCGTTTTTATTACACTTATGAATAGTAATTTTACAGAGCAAAATAGGACATACTATATATTTTATTATGACTGCATGTGAATTATGAAAAATATTCCACTGTCCCGTCGAACACAGTCATATAGTTGACATATTTTAGCGTAAAATGTAAAGACGATCGATATCAATTACTATTTTTAAAATATATATTTTTGTAAAATATTTTTGAAAAAAAACTGTAAATATATATTTTTACTGTCCTAAAAGTAAATTTAATGGAGGTCATTAATCAAACTGTAAAATCTCATGACACCTATTGGTCATTTTGTTAAGGCAATTAAGCTTCGAATACTATAGCGTTATGTTATTATCTTTTGTTCATTTAGAAATAAATATATTTTATGTGAATATGTTTTACTTCATTGAGGTGAGCTTTTTTTTTTGATTTATAGCTTTTAAAAGTTTTATTTTAAAAGCGTAAAATGAGCGTAAAGCACGACAAAAATCAATAACCCGCCCACAAACACGTAAAAGTTTATATAATATTATACAAAATAATTAATCTATATTACCATACTTGTTAATTGCAATTACCTCAGCAGTTTACAAATATGCTTCTGAAACATATATTTTAGAATATTGATAAGCATTCTACCGTGCTAATATTTTATGAGTCTAGAGACAATATAGAATCGATGTTTATTCAATCCTCGTAACATGTATTGTTACAATTTCTATTAACTCGATGGTTGCCAGAGACGAGATATCTCGGCAAACGGCGGAGTGCTC
>JAGVSQ010013634.1:0-11004 GCA_022683975.1 Rhyacophila evoluta
CACACTGTGGAGATCCATATGCTCCATGTTGGGAGCGAACATGGTATATATATATCAATTTAAAAGTCAGTATCCCATGATGGTGAATTATTTAAATATTTTCAAGAAATATTGTCAAATCGAAATAAAATACATGTTGTAAGAATTGATTTGACTTATCTACTATTATCAAGATAAATTAATTGATGAATACTTATCGAACTTTGCATTTATTGAACTGACGAATAAGATATTTGCATAACATATCAGTTCGTCGCACTATTATTTAATTGCATTAGAATTATATTGCAAAAGCAAAAATATGTGAAAAATCGTCAATGTAAATATCATACGGCAAAACGATTAAGCGGTATCCAAGATCTTTGCAGTAATCACTTCTTAAAGCGCATTTCTATGCGTTTATAATAGACATTTGCATATTGTATTATGTAAAGAGCGTTCCTGTAAAAGTAAGAAATCTCCTTTTGTAAGTTTAATGGTGCAAGTTGCATGTAAAAGCTTTGTTCTCTACACTCGCAGGTAGGTAATCTGTTAAGCTTCACTTAAAGTTTTAACTAAATTCACTATATCACCTCTTTTGTTTCAAACCTTGAATCGTTGTACATAATATTTAAGCCAAATAATATGTCGAATATTCTTTTCATACTTTCACGAAAATAGATAAAATTTAAGTTGCCTAGATAAAACACGGTGGCTGAGTAGTAAATGCGCACGTTTTTTTTTCTATTGGTTGCAGTTTTTGAACCAATAAAGTGCATTAGATAAGTTTCTTCGTCAATATATGTTTTTTTTATTGTAATTCCAACATTTTCATACTGTAGAAACTTATAAGTGACGCACACAAATATTTAAAAACAATAATGAGTAATCATTCATATATTTTACATACTCTTCATATAATACAATACAATTCATATGTGAAATAATATAAAATGAAACAAATATATTTGTATGAATAGTGGATTGTATAGGTTATAAATTCTAGAATTCAATGTAATAACCATGACATCAAAATTTTAATATTGTTATCATTCACGAAAAACGTTCATATATTGTACTTACTATTATATTTAATTGTTGTATATATTTCTTTATCGAATACTTTCACCTCGATATTTTACTTGGGTATAGTGTTATACTCAGTGGATAATATTTTTCTTTCGTAAAATATCAAAATGCGTACAAATATATGAACTACGAAAATGCAGGGTGATGGCTTAATTTTACATTCGAGCTCTTTTTGAAATAAAGAGCATGGTAGTGTTTTTGCTTTGTAAGTACAAATTGTTTTATCACTCTTATAGTTCCCCGAACGCACTTTCTGCGTTACTCTCAAGTCTAGACTGCAAATATGTATTTTTATTATTCTTTGACTTAAGGATTTTCACCTTTGTCAAAAAAAAAAAAAATACTCGCAATCTCACGAATACAATATACAATTATATTTTTATCACTTTATACAATAAAATTCTATAAGTTCATTTATTATTCTATGCATACATGAACTATCTAAAATGTTAGATGAATTTTAATTAAGTGAATTCTTAATTAAAGTTTAATTGAATTATTTTGACTTACAAAATCTTATAACAATTTATTTGACAGTTTACGTTTTCAAATGCTTATTATTATAAGGGTAAAATTTATTTGTTTATTTAAAATACTAAATTTTACTTAATGACTTGTATTGTCATATTTCCTGCGTTTAAAAAGGTAATATTTACTATCAGCAGTAAAGCACAGTTCTCATACAGAAATAATTAGAAATAAATATGTTTAATTCATAGTTAATGCGTATTTTATTTGAAAAAACTCAACATACTTATTAATTTTATGACACAATCTTGTTTTTTAATTATTTTCTGGTTGGTTATTTACTGTTCACGCGATCGTTATGTTTATAGCCATGAGGTAACTAGTTTGTTTCGGATGCAAAATAAATTTAATTTTGCTAGCTAAAATTATAGTTAAGCTATGTAAACTGCATAATATCTGATATCGCAGGGGCATGGCGTAAACCATTTATCACAAGAAATTTTATTGTGCCATAGGTCGTCTTCGAAGCGACGCCGATCTACCCCCGCAACCTTTAGCCCGGCGTCGCCGACTGTGAAAAACAGACGTCGTTATCTCCAACAAATTAGGTCCTCCTACTTAGCGTCGCTCAAGAAATGTATTTCTTACAAACCGACCGTTTAAATACTGCCTTAGAAAATTTACGCCCTCCTTCTCACTTTTGCGAGGATGTTTGTTAATAAGGCGCCCTCGAACTTTGTTTAGTTGTACGTAATTTACGAACGCATAAAAAGTATTTATAGAACAACTTAGAAGAAAGATTTGTTTTTAGCTGTTTTCTTAATTACATTTTCTTAAAAGGTTTGCATGTTTTTTTTACTCAATATAAGTACACATTTAAAACGGGCAATACAAAATTTTAACTTCGGATAACCACAAAGAATCAACTAAGATTTTGAATGACTTTTTTATAATTATTAATATTTTGAGTTAACATTTTTGATATTTTCGTTTTTAATAAAAATAAAAAAGTATACAAATCAATGTCAATAATTTTTCCATATCATTGGGTTAAGTGAGTTAGGTATCATGGCAAAATAGAACAATCTTTTTCTCTAACATTTTTTTCATTAAAAGTTAATTATTTTGTACAATTTAATCTATCATATGTTCAAGTATCTGATGCATTCAATTTAAGAAATATAGAATACTATTTTTTTAATATCGGAAAAATCAACTTTTCCAAAACAGCGTGTGTATAATTTACTTATTACTTATACAAAATCCATTCGTACGTGGACTGATTTCATTTGAATGAAGTATTAGCCTTACTTTGATAACAGAGCAATGTAAAGCTTTTGATGGAAAAATATATCCAAATCGAAAATGCTGCGTACGAAATGAATCCGTCGATGGAATCACGCTTTTCCCAAATCACTTATAACATCACTCGCTCAATCGGTTTGTATAACGCTTTCGGTTATCCAAGGCGAGTAACCCATCAACCTTCTTCATTTTCCCTCCGCGAGGTGGGAGGTATTACATTTTCTTCTCCTTTCGCAGTAAAATACCTATCACACAATGGTCCTTTTCAATTTTCTCCGAGAATGCTACAATAAAAAAAAATGGAAATATGTACTCACGTGCACCTACTTACTTGTACATATTGCGAAATTTAGTCCTCGTGCAGATTAAACACTTTCAGAATCGAGCTCTTAGTAGACACATTTAAAATATATCTACGTATTGAGCAACAAAATTTATCAATAAAAATATCAATATTATTTTTATGGTATACATTAACACAAATAACTGGTATTCATAGTTTAGCTTTTTAACCATCATTTTTTTTCATTTCGCATACTATACTAACACCGTTAATTGTAATAATGTATTTTTAAGTACATTATTATACAACAACAAAAAATACTGACTTTCATAAGAAAATAGCGCTGCAGATAAGAATACTGATTTCGCGCTTAATAAAATTGCTTCATAATAAGCTTTCAACCATATGATTTTTTTGTAGCTAAGTGATATATAAACCAACGCAAAATGCCAGTCAATTCTCCAATAAACACATGGATGTAGTATTATTGGATGCTTTTTTATCTATAGTTTTAATACGGATTATTCATTTGTTTAAAAGTTACTTTATAAATATTTGCAAGCCTTTCGTACATAATGTATTCAGATAGGTCATTTGTTTTAAAATAGTTTTCGTGGGTAAAAATACGGTTTGCCGAAATGCTCATAAATCTTGAGATACATTGTCCGTATATGTTTTTCGTGAAAGTTTTCGCATCAAAATTTCATAAAAATCACGGAAAACCCGACAAATATGTATAACTTTTCACGCACTACCCTCGAGCGAATAATAATACGACACGCAGAGGTCCTTATCGCATCTCCACTAGCGCGAACTCTGCGACATGCGGTTGTATGAAGAGGTAAAAAGTAGCTTTTATTTCAGATGTACGCTTGCAAGGGTTGGACATATATATATATATATTTAATATATGCCGGAGCTTTTTTGCATTAGTAATTTTCATGCACGAGTTGTAATTTATGTCAGATTAAAAGTAACGTCCGGCGCAGTAGTCGTCGTCAGTTTAAAGTCGGCAGGGATAAATGCCCACCATTTGCGAAGCATTAACCTATATTCAACGAGATCCGGTTTACAATTCGTTAGTTCGCGTAGTTCAATAATGTTCGGGGGCGTACTCCTGTTTCATTACAATGGAGTTTAATAAATTATTATTACGATCCCTTGATGAAATATGATTAAAGTTCTTATAAAGGCGATCTCTTGCTGTGAGGTTATATTTAATAGGAAAACGCTTAAGCCAAAATTGTTATAACTTTCAAATTGTAAAATGTCGGCATTTTTGTTTAATTATATCTTATTTAATTAGTTAAACGAGCCAAAATTAATTGAAACGAACGACAATACAAAATACGCAAATCGCCTTATAATTTGTCATTTAATATAGTTCACTGATTTTTTTTATAAAGGAGATTTTTAAGGTTTGTTGTTTAAACTATATTATTAATGTATTTTAAAAAAAGTAGACGTTTATTTTTTTAATATATTGAGAGGTCAAAATCAAACACAGGGATATATATACTACGTAAGTGGTGATTTCAATTTAATTTAAAATATTTTGAAAACTTGTTATTAATTTTCACAGAATAAAAAAGCCCCAATTGATAATAACTTGTTAAATGTTCGTTATATGACTTTGAATTTCGATTGAAATGTATAACAGAGTTTTTTTCAAATAATCTCAATTTAACAAATTTTAATGTTATTGAAAGCAGTATGAGTAACGACATTTGTCATAATTGCATAACGTATTTATATTATTTTCTACGTGATAGTCGTCTGTGTGATATACAAATACATTTATAGAATGCCGTCTTTAACAATAAGACGAATAGCAAATAATATACATATTTCTGTCATATTTCAAAGGATATTTCGTACAATGTCGCTTTCAGTGCTAACGATGCTCTCCCAACAGCTTTGTTCGTGATTTTCCTTCGGTAACTAGCGAAAAGACAGCAAGAGAACCCTCCTCGCAATATATTTGTATCAAAATATTTTGACTAGACTACCGATATTTTAGTCATATTATATATAGACTTATAAAATCACTCACAAACTATGCAAAATTTAGCATAAAAATAAGTATTTGTCGATTGATATTGTGCTCAGTAATTTGATTAAAAATTAAGAGTTTTTAATATATGAAAAGCTGCTATGTTTTAATATGTTTCTGAACTGAAAAGAAGCCTAATTAAGAGTGCGTAGTTATGTTTGAAATTCTAAAAAGGCTAATTTTGTGTAAATATATACATAGGATTTACGACTAAGACCCAGTAGACATAAATGATGTATCTCTTCTCTAGCTAAATTCACTACCGCATAAGAACTGCGAATACGTCAATGTTTAATAAGCAGCACTGTGTTTTCTCGAGTAAAAAACGTTTTAGGCGAATGAATTTTTTAAATTAATTAAAGGCTCGATAGATTGTAAAATTTTTGGCTGCAAATCTTAAAGGTAAAAGCTGGCCTTTATGGTGGGGATTATTTGCTGTGTTTTAAAATCTTATTGAGTGATTGATGATTTGCTGAAAGTATACTTTAATCTATTATATAAGTATATAGGAAGCAAAGAATTAATAAATAACACGAAGTTCATTTCACAAACTGAAATACTCAATTATTTCTTAAAATATAATGGGTATAGAATATCAGTATTAATTTCATTTAATATTATAATGCAAACAGGCAACAACCTCTTTTTATACGTTTCATCGTTCCAATATTTCATTCAATTTCCCGATTATATGGTAAATTTTTCACAATACGTTGCACATTACTAACTGTATCATTTTAAATGTTCTCTCTATTTATATTTAAATAGTATTTTTTTTAATTTTTTCGAATAGATTAAGTTTATAAGGTATTGGGTTTTAAAATTATTTTTATTAATGACTGCCCTTTTTGTCGTTATTATTTTGTATATTTGTCTTTTACCGTGATTGAATCGATATCTTTTTCGAAATAATGTTGACGTTAGTTAGTTGACATAAAATTATGTCATGTCTACTTGAATAATTTTAATCAATTATCTACTACCTAAATAAAACAATAAAAAGGAAGATCGTCAGTTTCTGAAATCGTCATAAATGTCTTAGATTCATTGTTTTTTTTTTTTGTGTCGTATAAATAATATCTTGTTTTATCGCAAACATTTTCATGAAGTATTTTATGTTTGTTTGTTGATTGGTTTACATTTAACGTATCATAAATGTTACATCTTAATAATATAAAATTACTAACAATTTCATTTTCATCTTATGCTAATCAATCACTAGTTTGTTAAAAACTATTTCTATACTTTTAAAAACATAATGATGTTTGATAAGATTTTTTAAAAATACACTCCGAAACAGTTTTTAACATATTAAATTTAAATAAATCTACCTACAATTATTTCAAAACAGTGATAAATATACATTTGATATATTTGGCATATTTGTATGTCAACTATTTTTAAAAACACTACAACAATGGCGAAATATTTTAATGACCATTTATTTATTAATTTTGTTTCAAATTTAACTACGAAATTTGTTCCTATTTAACATGGAATAGTTATCATCTGTGAAATATATTTACTAACACAATTTTAACCTATCCATTAGTTTGATATGATATCACTAATCAATACTTTTAAATTTACTATCCTGTGTGAAATCACCGTCGTAAAAGTGAAAGTCACGAATGTGGAATAAAGAACTGTGTACTAACATGTTACTATAACAATCTTTCTTAAATATAATAATTTCATTGCGAATGAAAATAGTACATCAACATACGTACGTTTACAGAAATGGACTCACATTATAAGGGACTTTTCTATTCGCTTCAAATGGGCAATTTACGAAAAAATGTGAAATATGTGATCCAGGGTAAATATCTCTGCAAGATTTTACTTGCACACACTTTTTCATTTGACGACGATGTGATTTTTTTGTTTTCAGTGTGTAGACAAAGGTCAAACATGACCCACTTTTTTCAACCAACTCATAATAACGATGCGAATTAATCTTTTTGTAGTATTTTAAAAGAGTTTTTATTTCTTATATTGGAACTTATGATATAATATTGACTAAAAAAATGAATATATTTACACAACCATGTTCGTTGCAGAATTGAGCATTTTAATCCTATACAGTGTGAAGATGTAATTGCTCAATTCAATGAGCATCCAGTCCTGTATTTTTCGTATATTCGTATATTTTTTTTAATCAGACAGGTGACGCGCGCACCCTAACCTCCACAGTGGTATCGGGGACGCATCTGTTTATATATTGTGTATTTTTAGAGTTGATTTATCTTTTAATGGATTAAAAATAGCAAATCATCCTTCACAACGTTTCAGATCCTAATCAAAATAGTTCTGTCTATTTAAAGATTCTTTTAGATATTCATGTTTTATTGATCTGTTATTTTAGTTTTTATTGTTTGCGTTATCTAATTGTATGATTGTTTACTTTTTCAGTGACTAAATTCATCCGTATTGGTATCGCCGACAAGAACGACAACCCGCCATACTTCGACAAGGCGCTTTACGAAGCGGAGGTCGACGAAAATGAAGACATCCAACACACCGTACTCACCGTCACCGCCAAAGATCACGATGAATGTGAGTCTATACCTTTTTCTCTATTACTCTAACCTTATGATTTCTGTTCGAACTTTTCAATTCAACGGGTTTTAAGACAGCCAATGTCTCACCTATCTATTTATTTTACCATATTTTTTTTCATTATGCGTAAGCCTAAGCGCTTTCAATCGTTGAGATCAGAAAATATTTACAAAATGTTGTCCGTAAAAATGTTTATCATTTCCAATCAAGGTTAAGAAAATTTACGGTGCGTATAATGCTTATCATTTTCAGTACTATTACCTTATATAAAATATAAAATAAAGAAACGAGACATAGTTAGAAAAACAATTTTGTTTCACGTTGCTAAGCTGCTATCGCTTAAATACACTTCAATGTTTAAGTAAGAAAATATTTGCTCCGTTTAACTTTTGGCTTTTAAGTTTCGAATAAAATCACTAAAAGCTCACCGTAGATAAAATTATAGAAATGTTATAAAGTTTTTTATATGCGATACGTTACAACGCACCATTTTAAGTGATTTATCTTTAGCTTGGTGGTAAAACAAAAATCTTTATACATTATTTAATATAATTTTTTTGAAATACATATTTTTATTTTGTTTTAATATATTAAAGACCTCCATTCGGTCAGATGATTTCTCTTCCAAATTAAACGTTGAACTATTGTAAGAATCTAAATTACATATAACAACCATCGTTCATTTGTGGACTGGTGCTTTTTTTCTCATTTAAATATTATAATAGTTTTGTCAGATGTCGAACAAAGTTTATTTTTTACTAAATTACAGCCTCATTAAGCAAGGTATCTCAAATAGTAATAATTTTAAAGGCTCTAAGACTGGGGACTATTGAATTCATTGATTTTTCATCGCTGTCATTAGTACCATTTTTTATTGTCTCTTTGTAACAATGTAAAATTTCTTTTCATATTTTACTTGCTGATCATTTATCGTACAATTTTCCAACTACGTAATTGTAAATCCAGTCTTAACATTTTTTGTGTTAAATTTTTTTTTTTTTTTAATTTACAGGATTTGAAACCACAATCATCAGTTCTTAAAGACGTGCGCTTATTAATCTAGCCATTCAGTAATTGTATCATAATATCAAGAACTAATTTAATATATTTTATATTAAAACGTTTATATATGGTCTTCATTTTATCGATACCTGTGATTTATTGTACGTTTTTAATAAAAAAAATATTAATTTGTAAAAAATATACCCAACAATATCAATTTCTCGATCGTGGAAACTAAAATCGTGATTGTAGCATTTCCGCAATGCGTGATTTTTTCACGAACTTTTCTTACAATAGTATTCTCGTGGGACGCAAATATATTATAGATTTTATAGAGCATTCCCGAGATGCGTAGTTTTGTATGAACTTTTTCTAAGAAAGTTTTTTCAGTTGAAAACATAGATGGAATTTGTGGCGTACATGCTTAAAATATAGCCTTTTATCGTGAAGGTTTATACTAGAATACTACTATTTACCTGAACGTAACCTTATAATGCCATAGTAATAGAAATAAAATGTTTTCTAACGCTCGTGTCAGATCAATTTTTGTAATAATAAGTTGTTTTATTTTCACGTTTCAAATAAATAGTATACCCAAATAAATCCAAACTATACTTAAATTTAGTTTCTTATTTAATTATTTCTATCAAATAATTAAATTAAGATACAAATATCAAAAGCTTATTATGAATAATTTATTAAATGAAATCCATTATTTAGGAATGAAATTTTGGAGTATTTAATAGAAAGTTACATGTATCAACATATTTTCCATAAATATATTAATTTGAGAAAAAATATAATAAAACTCAAATTAATTTACCAATCACTTCACTTTAAATATCGAATCTGAGATGTTTGCCAACGACTTTCAATCGCAATGCTATGCAAGCGAATTGGCTTGTCAAGATTTTCATTAAAATATTTTTCGGATGACTGCCACCCTGATAATTACTTCATTTTCAATCAGTATTTTGTCGTCAATTGAACATTTAAAAAAATTAGAATTCATTTCGTATCGTGAATTTTAGTTACCTTCTTTCGCTTCACTGGCAACAAATTAATTTTGATATTTAATCTATAAATTCTAAAGAATGATTTTTTTCTTAATTCAAATATGTTAATTATGTACTATATTGTATATTTTTTGATAGCCTTCTGGCACTCGACATACTTTTTAAGATTTTCATAGCAAAATGGTATATATATACCAATACCATTCTATTGTATGGGTCAAGATGCGGAACCTTTATGAACATGATTGCTCTTCTTTACCACACATGGATGGACGTGGGCTAATATGGGTGAACCATAAGTTATCAACCAAATTCTGTCATAACAACTATCAATCTAATCCAAAACAAGTAAACTCCCATACGCACCATATGAAAATGATAATGAAATTTCACTGCCTCATCCAAAATAGTGTCATTGTAAATTTTCCAAAGATATAAAATTGTTGCTAAGTTGTCAATATTCGACATTTTAATGTGTTCTATTTTAAAAGAATGATACTCATTCTGAAACGTGAAAACTCTATGTGCAAAAATATCGCTTTTTATATATATATATAAATATACTGTATTTCTCTTATCGGAATACAGTTGACCAGCGATTGACACAATTATTTATTATGTTTTTATGAAATTGTTTGATACTATTTGTAATAATAATCACCGAGTATTATTTTATATCAGTATTAACAGAAAAAACAAGCGATTGGCACGAATTTCGAACTACGGTACAAGTTTCAAAGATATTCCAATTGTTCGATGTACACCGAAGAAATTCGAAGGCATAAATAGTTCCAATTGAACGATTTCAAAAAGATTGCAATTGTTATACCGCCTCGCTACTTCATCATGTCCGTTAGTTGCTCTGTTCCTTTGCCAAAGTCTATTGTATTTTCCGAACACACATACTACCTATACACACTTTCCAAATTCTGTAGGTGGTCCATAGTCGTAGATTTAGCTGATATGCGATCAAAGCTATTTCGGGTTACCGATAAAAATAACTTTTGATTTTATTGATATTGTGATTGTATTCACAGCCCATCGTTAGTAACGCATTAGTTGATTTGATCCAAAATTTTCTTTTGTCTTTCATAACAAATATCCTCTACAGGCAGCCCGTAAAATATGTGGACTATTTTTATTTCACACATTGAAAAACTTGCTTTTCTCCTAAAGCATAGCTTTATGAAACTGTACATTTATTTATTTATTACATGTTGTAACATTACAAATTACAAGTTTAATACGTT
>JAGVSQ010013635.1:0-11004 GCA_022683975.1 Rhyacophila evoluta
CCGTCACTGTGTTGCTGAGTGGTCGCTCTATAGCGTGACCGTAAAGAGGTTAAGTGTGTTTTTTGTTTATAAATAAAACCATACATATTGATAAAATATAATACAACAATATATACGTTTATTTATTGAAAAATATTTGAAAGTGGCATTATGATAATTATTACAATTAAAAATTAATTTTGTCAAAATTTATTTGTAATTAAGTAACCTTATATTTAAACTTCAAAGCCGAAAACGTCCCATCGACATGGACGTTTTGTAGATATATTTTTTAGTAAATTGTTAGTATGCGGGTTAGAAAAAATCCTGATTACTTCTTCTGGGTGTATATTTCTCATTGGGTGTCTTTGTCATAATAAAGGATTGATGTTTTCAAAGTATTATCTACATAAATAAAAATTTAAATATCCGTTTGTTCAAAATCTCAAATCTCCGAAAGTTCTTCGCCGAAACTTATTTAAGCTTACTTACTAAACTTATTTATAACCTTAACTTCTTAACACATCGTTGCATTAAAATACGCGCGTATTGATATATGCCCACTATTACATAGATGTCACACCTTTGACAGGTAAAAACATGCTCTTTTTAAAATAGTGCCATTATTTTTAACCAGACTGAGCCATAGCAACACATGGCAGGACACAGCTAGTGTGCAATAAAATGAAAAAAAATATTTTGTGACTTGGACGTTTTCTGCTTAACTACATCCATTTAATGATTTACTTTTTGGTTAAATGTGAATTTATTTTAATACCGTGTATTTTATTGAAAATTATCTTTTAATTATTTCTTATTATATTAATTACAGCCTACGGATAAATATTTACACGTTAGCACTCGAAGGTTTCGGCGTTAATTTCAGTTAATTCTAATTTCTCGTTAAATTCACACTTTGCTCGCTCGAAAAATTCAACAAAACCATTCTTTAAAAGCTCACGAAATTTTCTTGTTTCTATCTCTGACGAAAACCTAGCTGTATATATACATTTTTATTTCTTTTATGAATAACTCTTTAAGAACGGCGCAATGTTAATTTCTCCTGGCCGTGTTCGCAGTGCGTTAACTTTCCCGGATAAAACGGAATATATACCACGGTTTTTAGAATAGGTATACACAATTTAACCGGCGCTTAGGCAAGCTGTTACAGTTGCAATTATCAAGTAATTTGTTCGGCCGAGTTGCTACCTTAATGGCTTGTTGAACGTTGGGCCGCCCCACAATCCGAAACGCCATAGTATACAAGACTGGCACCGGAACAATTTACATCCAGAGGTAACCCACTCTTAAAAATACTTATTTACTCTAAAATGTTATTAAAGTCTTATCTGCGTAAAAATGCACAAATTTTTAATTCCGTAACCTTTCAAAAATAGGGCATATCGGCGGGCTAATGCTAATACCACGGTGTTATGGGGCCAGAACGCTGCCTTGCAACTTTTCTTGTATTTGTAATTTACTTTTCAAACACATTTAACAGATGTTTAATTTAAAATTCCGTTTATAGTTTTGTATTTCATTTATAACATATTTTATTTTATACATGTTGTAGCATTACAAATTATAAGTTTAATACATTAACAACACGATGTACATATGATTATAGCAAAAATATTGTTATATAAAAAAGAATAAAGAAAGAAATTAAATATATATACACAGAAGGAAGAATAAAGCGTCTACCAAGTAAGTTAGATAGAGCCTATTCTAATAATGTATACAATAGCATTCATCTAAACTCCCTCTCACATAGGTGAAAGATATCAATATCCAAGGTAATCTCGTTAAACATCACCATTGATCTCCGCGTCGGCATGACTACTGGCAGGATAGTCCTGATAGGAATGAAAAACAGCTGATGTTCTCGATTTATTAGGTATTTCTCAGAGACGTACAGACCAATATTAGTCAGAGCGGCAGAGTTATGAATTAGACCACGCATAAGTAGAAAAAAATGCGTCGCCAAATACATATTCCTCCTCAATTTTAAGCTACAATGAGAAAGTATGCCCAAAATGCTGAGTTCCAGATGTTAAAGATGATGCAGTGTAGAGTTTTCTATGATTTATATAAAAAAAATGTAAAATCAACTTATTCGCTTCAAAAGTGGAGCATATGGATCTACCCAATGTAAAGATGTCCATTCCGAAAGTGAAATATATGGATCTCCGTAATGTCTTGACAGATTATTTTTCAGAAGAATTGCTTTTTTTTCTAATTTTTCTAGATGTATTTAGTCCGAAAGATGTGGGAATCAAGCCCACACTCTCTGGATTGCTAATCGCGTACGCCAACCTCTAAGCTACCGGGGATACAACAATAACTTACTTTTTGAAATTATTTCAACATATAAAAATATTTATTAAATAGCATATGATTTTTAAAAAATATGTGAAAATTATTTGAAACATTCAAACTACATTAAGAAACATCTTCCTCTGACGAAAAGTGGGGTTAGATTCAAAAACTCACTCTCACTCAGGTGGAAGTTTTCAATAACCGAAGCGATTTCGTTAAACATGACCATTGCTCTCCGCATTGGAATTACTTATGACAGGCTAGTTCCACACTTTGGAATAAGAAACAGTCGATGTTCTTGATTCCTTAGGACACAAACCAATATTAACCAGAATAGCAGAATTCTTATTATTATTTTACGAGTATACGCATGCGTTATGAGAACGCCGCTTTACTATTATGAATCACGATACCTACCAAAGACTCATAGTTCCATTATTCTGAGCTTTAAGAATATATGCTTACGACGGATATTTGGTTTGTTTGTTTTATATTAAAAATTTGCAGCCACTTATCACCGAACGATTAGCACGCGTGCCTATTATTTGCCATCTATGTCCCAGCCAGTAATATCGACCAGTCTCTATAGGATCGGTTTGTTGAACACGCCAAATTTTAATTTTACACAAGAACTAATCAACTAAAAATAAATATATGTATTCATATCAATTATTAACCCTTGTAAATTTTCGTTGGCAAGACATTACATTGCAATAACAACAGGCCTTTATACCTGTTCAACAATCTTGATTTAATTCTTATTATTAGTAGATAGCTTACAACGCGTTTCCGATTTAACACGGATTTAATTGTTTTAGAAATTTCTCTTTGCTTATCTAAAAAATTATGAATGTGTAATAAAGTACATCGCTGAAATCTGTAGAATATACTATATTCGCTCCGAAAATGAAGCATGTGAATTTACGAGGTGTGAAGATGTCCACTCCAGAAATGGAGTATACAGATCTCCGCATTGTATACGATAAATTGGCAATACCAAAATAAAATGATAGTTTTGACAAATGTCTTCAACGAAAATAAAAACACAGGTGCTAAAGCTGATACCGGATACATAACAAAACATCCCTTAACAGTAGTTAACACAAAAAAAAAATGTTGAAAATGGTCCGTGTCCCAAACCAATACTCAGCTAGCCATATTATAAGCAAACACTGCCATCTTTAAAAAAACATTTAAAACAAATTTAAGTTCAAATCAATAACACTAGATGTCGTACCTTTTTAATTGATTTAAAAAAAGAAGAAAAGAATATGTAATTACTCACTTAAATATTTTTTTTTATATTATGGGGAGATGTGATAATAATAATGAAACATTTACCTGATATACAATTGAAAAGTCGACATTTTTAAATCACCAAGCTTTTATTTGACATGTATATCCATCAGTTGTATAGAAAATTGTTGCATCTATAGAAAAAAACAATCACATTAGAACAAACACTTCTAAAACATACCATAGAACTAATTAACATGGAAAGCATACAAACATTTCTTCTTCATTTGGCATATCCGTCAACAGACATTGAAATTCATTATAACTCTGTAAGTCATGATGATTGTAATATAAATATATATGTATAACGGTAACCAAAAGGTTAGCGTGCCTGCTTTGGAGCCGGAGATAGCAGTTTGATTCTCGCAACTACCAGATTTTTAAAAATATCCAAAATCCAGTGTCAGATAACCTAATGGGTTGAGCAATTGGCTGACAACCAATCCCGATGAAAAAAATCTGCTAAAATACATAATCAGATTGCAAATATCAATATACCACATTTTCTAAAGGGAACGAATATTTTCGATGAATGAACAAACAAATTCGAAATCAACATGGTTTAAAAAAATGATTGTTCCATTGTTTTCATCCACATATTTTACAATCATAATTTGTTTGAAATAAATCCATAAAAAATTGGAAATTATTACATTATTCATTAATTCATCAATCATGTCCTTAGAACAGTATTAGTAAGAGCTGCTACTGATTGCAAAAGCCATGAGGTTTGAGACATCACCGCTATTCAGCATCTTTACCAATTTAGATAACATGCTCTAGTATGGATCATCATTCACTTCCATGCAGAAAGGACTTCGCTCGAAGAAGAAGAGTCGTTATACTATAAAAGTAAAAGGTTTAAGTATTTTTTAATTGTTTTATTTTTTAATATTACAGGTATGTTACAGGTCAGTCGAGATTACTATTAAATTCTTAAAAGTTAAAATTATCTCTATTATCACAGTTCATTATATGAGGGAGATATTTCCAAAATGGACTTATTCCACTATGCCAAAATTGAAAAGAGGATATTTTATGGGTGGAATACGTTCACTTTGGAACCACACTCCTCAATTATCTACTATTAGATTCAAACATTTTCTTTATAAAACCAAATATATACAGCATTTACGCATATTGCATTTAAAGATCACGAGACTAGAAAGTCTAATGATATTGTTACACCTTAAAATGACAAGACAATAAAACAATGGTACTGATACTCAATCAGTCATCAAAAATACAACAGATGGCAATATTAACACACAAAAACTTTTCTAATCAAACTCAAAGTCAAGACCAAAAATGCTACAGATTTCACTTGGCAAAATAACTATTGACACATTAAAATCAAATTAAAAATGTCTAAAATGACTTTAAAATGAATTAAATAACTTCAATATGCCATTTCAAATAATGGCAACTCAATATTTTATGCATCATATTTTGCTACTCGTAAAGAGACTAAGAACTGAAAGAAGAAGATGAAGTACCTTTCATCTCTCAGTACTACAGAACATGGTTCAAAATGAAGATATTTTTGTTTAATCATACTGTGCTGAATCTATATATATATATCTATATATAGGAGAGGGTAGCGTTCACACATAGGAACCAAAGATTCAAGATTAGATTTCCACAGCTGGTGGATTTTTAAAATCCAAAAATGCAGGAAAATAAATCTTGACAATGCGTAGATCTATACACTTAATTTCTGGAGTGATTACCTTCACATTGTTGAGATCCATACTCTCCATTTTCGGAGTGGACATGGTAAAAGATAAAAGTAAGTAATAAATTACAAATAAATAAATTTATGAGTCCTCAATTTGGAGAATAACGTTTAATACTTTTACAAAAAATATGAATGAAATTAAAATTTACTTTTGACTAATCCATGAGGCGACCGGCCACATTTTGAACCAAAATTCGTTATTTCATTAAAATTTAAATAGCGCAAGACAAAATGATATATGGATAGCAACATTTTTTTTTAATCTTCAAAATACGGATAAATATCTAGTGATACAAAAATTAAAAATGCATAAATATATTGAATGAAGACAATTTGGCCTAGTGTAATTTTAATTTGTTTATTATTTAGTGTATTTATACCATATGAGATTGTCTAAAGCTGCATCCAGATGATGAGTTCATTCATATGGATAACAAAAAGGAAGCTTTAATGAAAAAATTGTGAACGCTTTTGACTTATTATCGAATCCACAATACGATATTTATAAACATCTCACAATTATTTCATCTGTACAAGCACAAAAATATATTATGCAACCTAATCTAACCTAAATACAACACGGAAAGCACTTGAATTCTAGAGTAATAAAAAATATTAGTCTATAACACAGTATAGAAAAATCGTCTTTTACAAGCTTCAGATCTAATTATATATAACCTTATATATATATATTGCCTATCCGAGTAGACAATAATATAATATAAAGGATAGAAAGTGTCTACCCCATGTATAAAACTAATTCGTGTGGACAAAGGACAACCCTAATAAAGTGGAAAACAACATTTTGGATAAATGCGTTAGTTATTGCTAAATGCAATTGAACGTTTTGTGTGGCCCTTGAGGTTTACAACTTTCTATTAATTCTTTTCGGAATTCTGAATATTTTTGAAAGTTATTCAGAATTGAATCAAAAATTGGAGGTCTCTGGCTTTACATCCTACTAGGTAAGAAAGTAGAAGTTATTGACAAAAATTCTCGACGAATGTGAGATATAGAGATTTCAAGATACCACGTACAATTTTCAACCCAATTCCAAAAAAAATACATTTTGCACAATCTTAATTATTTTATTACGGAAGTATTTGATTCTTTTCATATTTATCCCCGATAGGTGGGAAGATGCAGAACTGAATATCAATTGACTGATGACTGATTCTCATAAAAATAACTGCTCAAATAAGTCTTTACAATATTACAAATCTATATGCTCTACTTTAAGAGCGCACATGACAAAAAAATATATTCAGACATTTTGTAAGCAAAAACCTTTCTTTAGATTTAAACCACTTACCAACATACTAACAATATAAAAATATCTCTCAAAATATAAGTATTTTTTCGAGTATATTCAAATGTCGTATGTTGAGTAATATTAATCTAAGTCAAAGATATACACCACTCTCTTTTTACACAGCTTCAAAATAACACAGTGCTACGACCCCAAATTTTTTTTGTTTAAGCCCAGTATACCCAAAAATTTGAAAAGAAATATTACACAGGCTCTGGAGATCTCAAGTGGTGAAACCGAGTTGCACCAAATGAGGGTAAATGGATTTATCTATTATCTGAATAGTGAAAAATCTTTTTCAATATTGTATTATATTTATATATAATTATTTTTTTCACATCCATTGATTTTTATACAAGGAAAACTATACACCATTATTTTATATTTTAGTATACTTTTTTTTACACAGTATTGCATTGAATTTATCCACCGTGTAAAAAGAGATAAATTCTGTTTGCAGAACCTTGAATGGAAGTGAAATATCATGAATTGAATGTGGCTCATCCATTTCAACAGCTACGGTAAATAAGACATGTTTTTCAGTAAACTAAGCAAATATAAATATTTTCTGTTTTTTATGAATATGAATTAGTGTGAATTAAAAATAGAATAAAAATGTTTTTAACCCTCACTGGACCATTTTTATTTAAAGATTTTCATAAGTAATTTTCTTTTCCTCATAAAGCACAAAAAAACATTATTTTGAAATTTGGTTTGGTATTGCAAAACATTTAGATTGAAGTTTATTTTGATTGATTGATTTCATGCTAATAGCCCAAGTAATAACTTCAAGCATAAAAATTCTTTAAGGAATCCTTGGGATGATATACATGTTTCACATTCATATGTATACTGAACATTCAAGCAATACAAGCCATTTTCAAATCACTGAAGAATAAATTGGGCAGCCGGCCACGTTGTCAATTATGGTGAATATAGCTATCCATGAGATTTATTCCTTCAACCCTTTCAAGAGTGGGTTTTTTCGCAATGCATTTGATTTTGATACATCTCAATTGATATATATGATAATATTCTAACTTTACCAAAAATGTCTTCAGAAGTATACGATGGTTGTTGAAACAATATATTTTTTTAAACAAAAAATACAAATTAGTGCAGTACATGGTTGGATGCAAAATTGTCTGTACCCATTTCGAAATAAATAGTGTTGGATGTAATTCTGTGTCCATACTCCTTTGTGGGTTAAAGGTGGATTTTTTTAGACTAGACAGACATCAATAAAAATGCAAAATGGTGGAAGATAATGAAGTGGAGAGCTGAATTAAGAGAGGAAAGTTAATAAATTAGGATGGAATGTTATTCTTCACCCATCATAGTTTAATCAACTTCGATATGATAATCACTTTTAAAAAATTTGATAATCCGATGGAGGTGAAAAACGCCCTTGATCAAAATCTCCAGAATTATTCAAAGAGAATTGAAAATTTAATTAGGTGGGAAAGGGTAAGTAATGACCAAATTAAAAAGTAAATAATTTTGAATTTAAAATCAATTTCCATCAAGCACCATCAGTCGAAAATGACAAAATTGATAAACAAATTCTTAATTTTTAAATATTTCAAACTGTAAGAAAATCCATTTTAGTTTTACCTAATACATTGGCAATTTTCTACTTTTCTCATATTTTAGTTTCTTATTAACTTGCATTTTCAGATCTCATATATCAGTTCACAAATTTAGATTGTTACTCTATTTATTCAAGCAAACCAGTCCATGTCCTGCAATTAAATACACACTATTTAGAGCATGTGAATTATTTCTTCACTTATGGGATTCAAACATACGACTTTTAGATTTAGAGCCATTCGCAAGCGTGTATATTTATTAATTTATTTCATAGTAGACAAAAGGAATTTCTTACCATACAGGTAATATCAATGTTGACATACTTACTCTTCTCTCATACAGTTGCAGTTTTCTTTGGCTATAGTTGATTTGGGCATTGCGAAATAGATATTTTGTAAGAACATATTCATACTAAAAACTAAAATACGACACATTTGCTTTAAAAACTTTAGTTTTTTCCTATTGGCAACATAACCCATCAGAATAAATATATTACTATGCAACAAGAAGCTTATGAATTTTTAATTATTTATGATATCGAATACTACTGAAACTCTAGCTTTGGTGGCCATTTATAATGATTAATAACCAAACTCTAAATAAGTGATCTATTCAATGGTAAGAGTTTATTTAACTGATTTCAATTTACATGTGACACGATAAAAATCAAAACCATGCATATTCTAATAACAAAATTTATATAAAAGAGTCAAAAATATAATATTTTAGTAAAAGATCTATTGTTAAATGCTTACTGTAAATGTGGTTCAGAAAACCATCAAGTTTGTGCAGTGTCCAGATCTAGGATTGGGAGCCATGTGGTGGTTCTTATTTTGAATTAAAATCTACTATTGCCACCATAAAACCAATCGTTCCCATAAGAATATGCATTATGATTAAAATGAAAATCTATGAAAAATGTCATTTCATTTACAATAACCACAAAAAGAAAATTATTATTTCCAAACAAAAGAATTTTAAAGGCCTGTACAGATGGTATTTGCAAATATAGAAGATATGAAAAATTACGCAGTTTTTGTAATTTTTAAATTCTACATTGAACAAATTAAATCATACTAAAATTGTGACCCTTTAAATTCTATTTTTTATTGGAATGGCTCTTTATGTCAGAAAGGTTCCGTTCCAGACTTCTGGTCTGGATGGTCCTAGATCCACAGCTCTGATAGACCACAAGCATTTTGTAGACTTTTCTATAATAACCACGTTATACTGAATTTAGTCTACATTATAACTAAAATTTTAAGTGTTCAAAAAATCTAAAATTGTCTCGGGCATGGACAGAAATAATAAGTCTCCTTAAACATATATAGGATTATGGTGCCACCACAGACACGGTGTTAAAACAGATGACAGGAAGTCGTGGAAGGTGGCCACACACTTCAAATAGGGGATGAATATGATCGAAAAAATTGTTCTGAGATCGTGACACCTTCTCAATTCATAATGTCTCATATAACATTACTATTATGTCTAGACAGGGCCGGTACAAAGGTTACTGGCATCATGAGCAATTTCAGCAGCCTTTTTAAGTAGTTATAAAAAAATATACAGAAAACACTAAAAATATAGAAATGAGTTTACTATCTAAAAATGTTTTATACAGTAATGCCAATTATAATAATAAACTCCGCACAAATTTACACTACAGATTTGACAAGTGAACATCTTTGCGTGTCATTAAAAATGACTCTCTTTATATATATATACACATGAAGCTGCCTTTTTGCATCTTAAAAATGTCAGATTGAAACAATGTTTCATTTGTTATTTTCACTTTTGCCTTTATGCAGACAACTGCCAGTGTCGCCAGTACCTTGAACTTTCTCTGTGTCTAGAACATGAATAATGGTTAGAAATAATAGAGATCAATATTTTATTATTATGAATAGAACAATTATTTTGTAAGAGAATATGATAATGAAGTTATTATTTCTAATAATATATATATAGATAAAATTAGTTTGTTGAAATTTACAGATGAATCTTAAAATAAAACCTGTTGAACTATGAAGTGTGTTTTCGTTTCAAATTAATGGCTTTCCACTGAGGATTAACGGTATACAAAATTAATTACAGATGATAGAATCATAGTTTATTTTTCTATTGATGCAACACTGAAAACTAAAGACAAAAGAAACATTATACGAAAATATTAAATGCAATATGCAGTCCATGACTAAAAACAAAATACATGATAAATATTATTACATAAATTTAATACAATAGTAAATGTTACTACTATTTGTAATAACAAATATCCACAATCAGTAATTATAGTACAGTAATCCCCACCATTACACGACGTTCTTTGTAAAGACATTGCATTCAAAGAGAAACAGCACACGCTTCACCTTGACCTGGTCACGACTTAGCAATAATTGTCACGTTTATGACTTATTGTAATATGAAGGTAGAACACACGTTATTCGTTTTTAACATAGAAATTAGGCATTTATTCAATATGATATTTAGACATCAAAATAAGACTAATTTAACTGTAATTTAAAATTCATATCTGTGAATATATTTGTTTACATATTAAATAAAGTATGTATGAACAGTTGCATTTTCCATATATTTTTTAACTTTTACCACTCGAGACATTTTTACATAAAAAGTACATTTTCAATAAAAAAACATTTAATTGGTGAAAAAACGTTTTTTTTTTTTTTAGTCATTTCTGTAAAATAGATTTAGATTTATAAGCTTCTGAATCAGTATAATATACTACTAAGTATTGTCATCAATGACG
>JAGVSQ010013636.1:0-11003 GCA_022683975.1 Rhyacophila evoluta
GAAAAAAAACAAAAAAAAAAAAAAAACAAATTTTTTCAGAGCTTTACATCAAATATGTATTTTAGCGGATAAAGAAATAAGAATTTGCATACCATGTTCGCTCCGAAAGTGGAGTAAATAGATCTCCGCAATGTAAAGGCATGTCTTGCAAAATTAAAAGTATAAATGTTTATTGGAGTCATGTATTTGTTCAAAAGATTTGAAAAAAAGTATATTTACACGTATACTAATTAATTGTCTTAATTTAGAGACCAGTCTGCGCGTTTTCGAGCCAGAGATTGTGAATTCAACTCCCACATCTGCTGGATTTTTTTAAATTTTAAAGTATAGGAATGGGGATCCATAAGATTGGACAATTACCTGATAATCAATCAATTCGAATAATAATATTTTAAAACATATTTTTACATTATGACAGCGGTTACCAACATGTGCGTAGTATTGCCAGTGTAGGCGCCGAAAAATTTTGATGATTTTTTTAAATATTTAAAACCTGTCAATATCATTAAATCTATAAAAAAATTAAAAGGTAAGGCGGGAAAAAATGGGAGGCGTAGTAGCATAAATGTTGAATCCCGCTGCATTATAGTGATCCATATACTCTATTTTCGAAGTTACACTGTTTAGATATATATGCTGCAGTTTCGGATCGCAGATGATGAAAAAATACTTATCAATATACACATACACGTCACGTTAATTAAGCCACAAATAAAAATAACCAAACAAATAATCGAATGCACACAATAATATTTTTTTTGTTAATTTTCGTATTTATTCAAAAGTGACGTTTCATAATATAATACATGAAAAAATAAATAGAAAGAGGGCGTGCTTAAAGTTTATGTAAAGAGTATTATAAATATCTATAAATTTTCCAATGTCACGGTTTTTTTTAGTTATGAGTCAAAGCATCGAAAATATATTTTTAATATATACTCTAGAAAGATTTAAAAAAAATATATTTGTACAGAATTTCACGTAGGTAGCAATATGTCGTTAAATTAATTATCATATAAATGTCATGGTTAAGTGTTTCCGCCATCTAAATTAAAGCGTGAACTAGATAATCTGGTTTAATTTAATAACTTCTCGCCGGCCATTTTAATAACTCGACATCCTGAATAATAAATAATTATTTATACACTCAAGACATTATACCTAATAAACTTTTAATTCGATTAATATTCATCCGCGGTAAGCGATTCCAAGAGAGTCTTCGATCGCCTCCACTTGTTAATTTATCCATTGACCTAAAATCTGACGATGTTATTCGAAATGAAAAAAAATCGACGCAATATAAAAAAACCAAAAAAAAATCAAAAGTTGACGGGAATAATAAAATTATAGGGTAACCCTTTTATTTTTGTTCTATATACTTGAACACTAATGATTTATATACCGAGATTATGTAAATGAATAATTCTATTAATATATTTTACATATTATTTTTTTCCCAAAATATTTCGTATATTCAGCTAGACACTAATTAACAAAAATAAACGAAAAACAACGTTTCTTTGCTTTTGACTATGATATGGTGCTTATTTCAAGCATGAGAAATAAAACTTAGTTACTCATGACATGAAGTACTAACAAATTCTACAATAAATTAAGATGTTAATATGATGGTTGTCAATATTTGTAAGTATTTGAGAGAATGTTATGAAATATCTACATACATATTATCAGTAGTAAACTTTTAGTAATATTTATTTAAATTTTTTCACCTAATTTTAAATATCGTCGTTATAGGATTGGTTTGTCGAACTGACCAAGTCTCAAATGTTCAGGAAATACGAAACAAATTTCATTTAAATACATAATAAATACATGATTGGTATGATATATCATTGAATCGAATTATAGTATATAATATTATATAAACAATCTAGTTAATTCAAAGCACTTTTGTTTTTCAATAAACCAATGTTATAATGACGGTGGGTAATGGAAAATGGTTTTCAAATAAAAAATGTTTTTCGGGTTGTCGTTTGTAACCAAAGTTTCATTTTTGGATAACTTTAGATAGATTTAGATGTTTTATATATTCTTGTGTACCTAGTCACTGTTTTTATAAAAGTTAAGTTGGCCAATTACGTAATCCAACTTACAACATCCATAATGTACATTTGTGTAAATATAAGTAAGGCTCCATAGTAACACCGTTTACTTCTATAATCAGTCACAAACTTCTGCACGTCAATAAAAGTTTTGAGGTGCTTTTAAAAAATATGTATGTTTTCAAAAATACCTAACATTTATTACTTCATAGTATACGCCCACAAAACGAGTGTATAGGCATGGTAGATAGTAAAAGGTAGTATAAGAAAGTACTATTATTTTAATTTAATTGATTTTTAATTAATATTTTTGACTGATAGTGCTTGATGGAAATTGATTTTCAATTCTAAATTATTTAAGACTGGTAATCTTCTATATTTCACTTATGGAAGTTTACCAGTCTGAAATAATTTGGATTTTTTAATTGATTTTTAGTTGAGCTTGAAATGATTTTTTTTGCATCATCGAATAGTAATACCTTCAATTGATTATCTGCAAATAATCAAGAAAGAAATGAAAGATGGAACTAAGATCTCATATGGTCATGTTTTTATATTCCAGAGGATAGGGATCATCACAACGTGTAGCCTTTATGTAAGCATTTTAAGCCTTGTCTTCTCCAATCGAAATGGAGAAATATGATGAAATAAATTAATTGAAGAATTTTGTAATTGCACATGGTCACCCTATGGATAGCGACGAGGTAATAATAAATGAAAATTATATAAGCGTCTTGTAAACACGCCACGTTTGGCTCGTGTGTGAATGTGAATTTAGTTTGGATAACGGTACAGCGTCGCGTCATTTCGCTCTAATGACATTATTGATTTTCATGGAGCCTTCGACTTTTCAACATGTTCAGACTTGTACCATATTTTTAAAATATCAAAATAACTCGAAACTGTGTGGTATTTTAACTACAAACCCACGTGCGTGGCTAAAATATGAACACTCATGACGTTTGTCATCCATTTTTGTTTGTAAAATTTGTAAAAAACAAAACTATTTCACAATCATTTCAAAATTACATAAACACGTGTATGTATGACTCACTGCATATTACAAGTTATATCGTGCGTTTGCGTTTACGTTTCAGTATTCCACACTAGATATATACTCCTATACTTTGGCGCAAAGAACGTAATATGTTTTTGAAATTAACAGAAATAACTAAGAAGTAGTTTTTCTTTGAGCACGTGATTAATATTTTACAATAACTGTAATAGAAATTATTATAGAAAAATATTTATTTGTCTCAGTCAATCATAGTATTATCAAAATGAGTTATCTGATAAAAAAACATTTTATTTTATTTGTGAATATTTACGTCGGCTCGATAACCAATTATAATAGTAAGCGTACGTACATTAGTGCCATAAATTACATGTTCAAATACTGCAACTAGTGGGTAATTTCTGCAAATTCTGTTATAATTTTAATGAGCAAGTTGTCCAAACAAATAAAATTAAACAAAATAAAAAACTGTTTTTCATGACAAAATCGTAATCTTTAAATGTTTGATCACACTATTATTAATGGAATTATACTCAAGTCACCAAAGATTTGAAATATATTTACCGAAAAATGATAATTTTTCATCATTTAATGAGTGATATATATTATAATCATGAAATTTTTCGTCATTATTTTAATCACCACGATGACACATTGCATACTCAACTTTCTTCTTCAATTTCTAAGTAGCATTTTGATGATTGTTGTAATATTTTCAGAAAATATAATTACATATTATATTACTGTTTCTTCTCGGGATTTCTTAGTATATGAGCATCAGGTAAAATTAAAGAGGTTGTTGCGTTTTTCCCTCAGATACTTCCGGGAAAAAATAAATCAAAGCACTACACCGCAAACTGTGAAAGTATTTCTTGAAACTCTGTAGAGCATTTCGTGCTTTGATGGCTGAGTTGGTAATTTCGCATTCTTTCACACCAAAAATCATGAATTCGAGTCCCGAAGATGCATAAATAGTTTTTTTGAAGCGATATTTAATCGAAACGTGGAGCATATGGATTTGCACAGTGTGAAGACGTCAAGATTATTTTTCATGAGAAGTGTTTGTCAGACAATTAATCAACCCAATAGGCACCCAGTCCTGCATTTTTCGAATTTTTAAATTCCGACAAATAAGAAATCGAACCTGCATTCTCCGGATTACTAAGCACACACGCTACCAACTACGCTACCGGGGTGACGATATGCATACATATAATCTTTGTAAATAAAGTAATGGATATTCAAATGGCCGAGTGATTGGCTGACAATCAATTTTTGTAAAAGAAAGTCTGTTTTATACGAGTTTATAAAAATAATTATTTTAAATATATATAGTTTATCAACTATAATTTTAAATTACAATGGAAAGTTCAATAGATATAAGTGAATACACACTACGATAATAACATATACTAATTTCTAAATTCAATACCAATTTCCATCAAGCACCATCAGTCGAAAATATTAATTATATACTAATTTGTGTTTTTATGAAAATTTTGGTTGCCAGAGAATGGCTCCTTTATCTTTGAATTTAAAAATATTTTGTATAACTATGAAAGTAACTAACTATTTTTATTACGAAATAAATAATTGAAAATATCACTAGTAATCTTAAGTTATCCTTATAAGTCCCATACCAAACTTGAACACTGTTTATGACCACAATAAATTCCATTTTTATTATTTCCCAACATTCGTTTTTTTGGCAATTTAAAAAATGTAAGATTAAAAAAGGTATCATCTCCAAATTTACGATACTTATCTTAAATTGTCAATGCTTGAACCTCAGAGCGAAATACTTTGTATTCGAGTCTGTTTTTTTCGTTGAGGTCCCGTTATTTCCGCGACAGAGAAAACTCGCTTATTCATCTTTGTGATATGGCTCGGAAAAACGCAGAAATCACATCGCGAACTATGTAAGAACTAACAATGAATTTTCTAACAAGATACTCATTATGTACCGTAATCGCATGAGACGTTATTCGCTAACATCACAAGATTCTATGTAATCTTACGTAACTATTTTCTTCTGAATAATAATGAGAAAAAAAATTGGAACAATGCTCAGGTCATAAGTTTAAGTTGTGATTATACGTTTTTTATTTCTTACAGAAGCACTCGTTTTGTCGTTAATATATCAGCGGACCGAAAAAAAATGTGTGGTGTTTTTTGGAGAAAAACGTGGTATTTATTATAAAGAAATTTTGAGACTAAATCATCGTCATCAAAAGTTCAATGTCAAACAAAAAACTGATGACAATTTCTAAATAATTTTTACTGCAAGCACTTAAAAGCTTCTGTATACTTTTAAATGTTTTATATATTTTATTATACAGTAATTTAATACATAACAATTTGCCCCAAATTATTATCGACGGTATATATTATAAGTAGAATTCTTTTATGTCATATGTTTATATCAAGTCAAAATTAGCAGGATTTTATGAAAAAAATAAACACACAAAAATATTAGAATATCACGTTTAAAACGTAAAAACATATGTATTAAAATCAATAATAAAAAAGAAATATTCCGGAAAAAACATTTTCGCTTGAATTTTCATTACTGACACCAATATTATGAGACAACTTATTCTTCTTCTTCTTATTGCACAACCGCTCCCTAAGTGGAGCATACGTGGAGAACGACGAGATGCCACCAATAATATTCTTGCATCATATCAGGTCATACCTGCATCCCGCAACTCCACCGAATACATTTTATAGATAGTATTTAGCCGCTTTCCGGGACGACGACGACCATTCAGCTTAAGCACTATGCAGGGCAGGTTTAGAGTCTCTTGAGGCATCTGCAATATGTAGCCGATCCAAGTCCAGCATCGAAGTTTCACTCTGTCAGTCATAAACGACTGCAAGGTCCGTTCTCTTATCTTATCATTTCGAACGAAGTCATAGCACAATGCATGCATTTTTTCTTTGCTGCTCTACGGCTGTGAAACGTGGCACTTAATAAAGGCCCGACCGTACAACCGTATACTAAGCTTTGAAAATAGGTGCCTGCGGTGGATTTTGGGGACAACTTATAATAATGTTTTTCTTTCTTTTTTTATCATATTCGCTCAAAAATTAGAGTATGTACCCCGCTTAAAGATATCCACTACGAAAAATAAAGTGCATGGTTCTACACAATCTGAAAATATGTATAATTTTTTTTTGCTCATAATTAGTTATCAGCTAATTGCTATATCCATTGAGTATGCAGTTTTGTGTCTTATTATTTTTCAAATGTGTCACCTACAGAAATCGAATTTGCAACCTTCGGCTATGGAGTGACAAATATAATCAAAGTGCAGTTTTTTTAAATAATATATTTATTTATCCAGGAAAAATGCTTGATAATACAGCTCCGTATAAGATAGCTTTTTTGAACATTTTATAAGCATAATACAGCCACCATCAAAGAGTTTTTCTTGAAGAATCTTGTACATCGATCCATACCAAAGGTTGGAGAATAAAAACCAGTATGTTTTTACGTATACATATTTAAATACAGGAAATGATTCTCTCGAAGTTCGACCTATTAGCTGATGGCAAACACTAGTGTAAAAACATATGTCAAAATAATTTTCAAATTATAGATATCAATTTTTATCGAAGATCTTGTAATCATAGAAAAATGAAACATACATTGTTCAGAAAATAGTCATTTCTATTCATTCTAAATTTGTCTTATTCTATTTCTATTATTTTGTAAATTATTGTATGGTAAATTTAAATAAATTACATGTCGACTGTGGGAAGAAAAAAGACGTAAACCTTAATTTTTCAAAATAGTTTTTTTCGGCAATCACAACGTATTCAAGTTGATATACATTCTATCAAATAAATGGAAACTTCAAACGCCGAATTAAAAATTTATATTAAACTTTTAAGTTTGAAAAGAGAATGACCTGTAGATTTTCGAAAAGAGACTTTATTTTTATTTTTTAGAATAATTATAGTGTTTTTTTCTTATTATTAAATAAATGCTTAAATTTATATAAAACTAGATAAATAAAACACCAGTTTTAGTCTTCATAAACTTCACGCTTGTGTCTATTTAATATATTGACTTGGGCCTAAAGTCACTTTTTATATTTGGAGTACGTCCTTTTTATTGTCTACAGTCGTTACTAAAATATATGTATACACTGCTTAGTCACGAACATATATATTTTATTGAACTTTTAAAATCTATAAATTCGTTAATAAAATACTTTTCAAACATGCGGCGTAAGCTTATTAAAATTACTAAAAATATTGTAGTATACGCACATATAAAAAAGTTTTTATGACCGTTACCGCACACAATGCACATTCGAACTTGAATAATTTTATTCTATTACTCGTAAGATGTAATATTCTATTTGATGTATTTGCACGATAATGATATTCTCTATAAAAACGTGTGCGTATTTAATATTATGTTATTGCAAACAACAATACCAAACTTTGCATGCGGTAATGCGTATTTTTAGGCTTGGGCTACTTGATTTTTCTTTTCCATTTTTGCATCAAACACTTTCTTCTTACGTAATATTGTTTAGAAGTAAAATATACAAAAATTCTTCAGTAACAGTCGTGTGTGAAATAAATCAGCGGAGTGCTTGACATCAAAAATTACATTGTATCACGATAGACATATTATATTACAATACAATCAGTACCATCTACAAAGATTTTGTTTGTCTTTATAAAATATTTTATAAATATCAATGAAAAATTGAGACGATTACTCTTCAAGATTCTGTGGGAAATTCGACCACCTAATTTAAATCTGAGGAAATGGATGAAGTTTGCTGCTTAAAGATAAGAGTGGTGGTGTTCCTTGGAGGTTACTAATACTTACGAGTAAAATACATTGTAGTTCCAAGGATGATAATCTAACATCAGTTGTGTTTTTTTTTCATGTATGCCTATTCCAAAAATTACAAATTATTAATTTTAAGTATTCATAATATATAATAAATTACAAATAGAATAAATTTTGTCTTATATAAATAAGAAAAAAGTCGATTAAACATAACAAGTAACAAAATTTATTCATGTATTTAAGCTGGGGAAATTAAAAGAGAGAAATAAAAATAAAGAGAGTCAGACAGATCTTATTTTAGAAGTTTATAAAACAACATCAGTCTGTACTCAGTCTCACTCGGGTGGAAGATATCGATAACCGAGTTGATATCGTATAATGTCATTATTTTTTTCTCGATAGATATTTTATATCGTGGCACCTGTTGGTAAGCAGTATATCATGACAACTGACACAAATTGAGAAATCTGCATATTATCAAAGTTTTTAAAAGTTTTTTGAGCTAAATACTGAATCCGTTTTGATTTCGAAAGAACTTGTAGAGAATAAAAGAATCTAAGCAGTTCATGTGAAGCGTTCAAAACTGGCTGTAACATATGCTATGAATGTCCTTTTTAATTTAAATTTAATGCTACAAACGTATTTTTTCATGATTTTAGCATCCTTAAAGATTGTCGGATATTATTCATGGAATAAATTCGGTGGAAATGAAGGTTTTTGATGTTGATGAAATGATTCAAAGCGGCTAGCATGCAACGAAAAATTTTGTGGTGGTCACTTGCTCTATATAAGTAGCGGATCTTATAAAAACGCTGAAATCTAAATCTATGGTCGTAAATACGTATTTGGGTATTGAAAATTTTGATTGGAATTCAATAAATTTTATGCGAATCCCAAATTATTTCATTAATTAAAAAAAAATGAAAATATTTATGGTGATTGTAATCCACGTTAAATTTTTCTAATTATTTGTACTTTATGATATTTTTTCCACGTTTTATTTAATCTTGTTTCAAAACTAATTAGTTATCCGATCAATAAACTGTTTTATAATAAATTGTTTCTAACATTTTTCACAGTAATATATTAATTCGTAATTGTAATTTATTTCTGACCATCTTTGTGAAACGAACGGTACAGCGAGTTCAAGAAACTGAATAAAAATAAGGCAAATATGGCATATGTTATGCGAGGAAAATCATTTCATTTCTAAGACTCTTTCAATAAATTGATTGCGCATATAAAAAAAATATCTCGCGTAAAATGTAGCGCTTTTTGTATGACTAAATGGGATTTTTTTAATCGCAGCAATAAACAAGCCCAATAAACTGTCGTAATTACACAAATAAATAAATTTTTACTCTGTGCAGTCAGCTTATTTGATTAAATTTAAATGTAGATTTGTTATAGTTTTACAAGCTTAGCGTGTCAAATAAATCTAAAATAAATTGACCACATTTGCATTTTATAACAATTAGTTTTATTGTTTTGTAATGATTTTTTTATGATATAGTTTTTTAAACTATAATATATTAGTCGTTTTTAAATTAACTGACATCACTATAACAAAGTTTTTGTTAGATTAATCAATAAAGAACTTATTAATGGCATGTTATTGGATACAAAAAAATCATTTTACTAGCTGTATCTCTACTTATTAGCCGAAAGCTTTGCGTGCGCGTTTTCGAGAGCTACTGATTACGGGTTTAATTCCCATATCTACCATATTTTTTAAAATCCAGAAATGCAGGACTTGATTCTTATCAGGTTAAGCAAAGACCTGACAGCCATTTTTTTATAAAAAAATAATTTATCAAAACCTTCACCTAGAAGAGATCCACATCCACCAGATCTATAGATCCATATACTCCACTTCCAGAGCAGACATGATAGAAAAATCGATACATAATATTAGATATACATACGATACCAACCTTAAACATTATAAAAAAATAGTTTTAAACGCATAATTACACTATGTACAAAATGGCATATAATAGTTACTTTAAATTTTTGAAAAAAACTTTTGATCCATATCATTCCAAAAATAATAAAAAAATATTGTCCTATGTAAAAATAATATTGGGTTTCTCTTACGAGTATGTTTAATACGTTCGCATTAGGACAAAAAAAAATATATTAAAAATTGTTATAGCTTTAGTAAATTTGCAATAGAGCTCTATATATTGAAAACTATCCTTCGACAAACTATTAAGCTATATTTTAATGAAAACTAGTTAGCATTATATAATTAATTTATGTAACAGATATGCTTTGTTATTCGAATGTACCAAATATTTCATTTATACCACTATCGAAAATAGAACGTATTCAATCTGTTATAACAACGTCATTATTATAATTTCTATTTGAATCAACAAATATTAGTGTGTATTTCCTAAGTAAACTTACTCCAATATGCCAACGTTTAATAGATGACATTTTTATCAAGTATTTTTTTTATAAAAGAACCATGTGACATGTTCTTCAATTCATATTTTTGTTTTGAATACATACATTTGAAATTTAACGTTTCCACTGGTTTAAGTACTATATGGTTAATTTATACAAAAAAAATACTTTATCTTCATCTGAAAAATTAGTGGAATAAGTTCATTTTGCAAAAATACCATTCGAATTGTGATTTTGTGCATTCATTTAAACATATGACTACATACTTAATACACAAAAAAACGATGTAAAGATTTTAATATGGTTACGGTATTAGACCCTGGGATAAGCGGTATTGCTACACTAACCACCATCACGGATTAATTGAGTTGTATAATACTAACACAATATCTAAAAACTTTTTTTTAAATCACTTCAATGTACTATGCAATGGTATTAAGTTTTCCAGTAAAAAAAATAATAACTCGTCTTTCGTGTGATTCTAAGACTGTAAGAATTTCCAAAAATAATCATCGATGAAGTCATTCATAACAGTTTCAAACATGTGAGTAATAAATAAAGAGACAATCGTCTTCCCACATGACTACATGTTGACAATTTTCTTTAATTTTATATATTATCGCGCCCATACATTATAATTTGATTTAATTAATTAATATTTTCGACTGATGGTGCTTGATGGAAATTGATTTTAAAT
>JAGVSQ010013637.1:0-11003 GCA_022683975.1 Rhyacophila evoluta
ATTTTTCACGAGAATTGTTTGTCAGACAATTACTCAACACAATGGGCAACCAGTCTTGCATTCTCGGATTTTAAAAATCCGACAGATGGGGATTCGAACCCACATTCCCCGGATTGCTAGGCGTGCACGCTACCAACTACGCTACCCGGGAGACTCAAATTATACTCTAAATAAATGTCTATTTTTTATTTTATTTATTTTCAACTTCAGTACACTTGGTGCATGGAAAGGTTTATACTAAAATATATCGCTTGTCGATATCAGAATCTGGTTAATACTAGGTGTACGGACGGAGCGGGTGGATGGTGAGTACATTATGTAGACTATAAATCTAAACTACAGTAATATTTCTTTTAATTTCGTTTTCACAAAATTAAATACTTCATTGGCGACATACTTTAAAAGGAAATAATGTTACTCCGAATTTTTTTCTCTAGTTGTCAATGCGTAAAAACAAGACCAGAATTATAGCATACAATAATTATTATACGCTAATAAAAAAGTGTTGATCCAGTTCAATGGAACAGGTTAAAAATGAATGCGCGAGTAGATGCCGTAATTGGTATCTATATTTGACGTTTGATATAGAATTAAATAAACGTAAAAAATGACAAGACATAAAATGACGCGGAGAAAGTTTACGAAGGAGACTGCGTAAAAAAAAGCCCCGAAGGAAAAATGTCAATAGAGAAGTAAGTACGTACTACATGTACACTAAATACGGGTTTGAAGTTTTTAATCAGCGGTATGAAATTAAAGAAGCGAACTTCTTTGACATTTTGAATAATGCAACTTGTAATCATTTCAAAATATAAGTTCTATATAGACCAAAAAAAAACATTCTGGTTAAAGAATAAAAAAATAAAGTACGAAGTTATTTATATATATATATCTTTGAGCGTTTGTTTGAATCGGAACCATTCTTCAGAAAAAACTTGACTACATTTAATGCCTAGTTAATTAGTGTGATTAGGCTTTGTAAGATTTGTTTTATACATCATATAATTGTTGATTATCTTTTATGATTGTTGATTAATAATAAATCGAAAAATGTGATTTTTATATTAATAATATAAATATGTTTATTTCCAATTCGGACTAAAATTTTTAGCAGTATTGCAACGGAGACATACGTGCAGAAATATGAATATAATAAAATGGTTTTACGTCGTCCACAATTTTGAAGCCCGGATTCGGTAGATTTTTATTTCTTGAATCCACCAACCAAACCACGACAGGCATTAAAGAAAAATTAAGAAAATTATCCGTAACAACGTTTTACAGTCAGACACCTAATATTAAATTTCACGTTTCAAAGGTCTTATCGGTCTGTTGTGGAATTCTATCTATTACGCCTGTGAAATTGAAAACACTATGATCAATTGGCAATTCTCTCCCGTTAAACAAGTGTTAACATATTTTTCAATGCGATTATTTTTACTACACAATAATGGCATTTTGAATCATTTATGTGAAGCTTACTGATAATAATCGATTACGTTGCTTGTTATTCAGCAATAAATTTAACGTTTTTCGCTAATTTCCACAAAGGAAGAAAGTAAATTCCGGGATTTGAAATTTTACAAAACATTTACACTAAATAGACGTAAAAAATGTTACCAGTGTTTCCAAAGAACAGAAAAGCGTGTTGTCGTATTTATTCCTGGTATTGGTGGGCAAACGAACCTATTAAAATTGAAGAAGAATTGTTGATCAAGCAGTTAATGAAATATCATATCACATTGTGCAAAAACAACGTATGAGATTTGTGTGGAATAACTATTATAGTTGAAAATAAAATAAGTATTGGGAAGCGAATGCTATTTTGAGGCCTCTTTGGCTCAAAGCCCCAGAGCAAGTGCCTCGCCCCTAATCAATCTATGTCCAGTATTGATATGATATGAAAAAAATAAGAATTTGAAGAAATAACGGGTTTGGCTCCGACAGACAAGTCTGTGAGTTATATCCATGTTATACTCTAGGTATATTAAGTGCCAGAAGAAACTGGTGTAAGCAGACTTGTCTCAGGGGGCTGCTCTTGTTTCGATCGCCTTGGGCCAAAGAGAAATCTCAACTGTTTGAAGCCTACAACAGTACACATCAATTATCAGAGTTTTATTTTTAATAAATAACTTTAATAGCCGAGGGTATGTATACTTGAAACGAATTGCTGTGAATGATGAATATAGTAAATTAGTCAACTGTAAGAAAAAAATTCTGGTAGAAATCTGACGAAAACCGGTTTACTAAAGACTCAAAATTACTAAACGGAGTTTATTGAATCATTCCTAGTGTTGTTATATTTAAAAGCTAAAATTTTCTGACGCAAATTAAATTAAATTAGCAATTGCAATTTTATTATGCAGATTTATAGTCGTCTTTACTTCAGTATTGTTTTCAGCCAAAATATTTTTAGAAACATGCATAAATTGGCGAGTTATCAAGTGACGATTGTACGAATTTTAGCGCGCAATTGCGTTTAAAATAAATGTTGGTGATTTATCGTTTGATATAAAAAAGATACAATGTGTACGAATGACACATACACAAAAACGATTTGTCAATGCGTATTATTGTATCATGCGTAAAATCTTCGGAGAGGTGCAATACTAATAAGAAATTTTAGCAAAATACAAAAAAATGCAAATTCTATACGCCGAATATGAAAATATGCAAGCCCTTTCCTAGTTTATAGAATGCAATTCAAAAATCAGTAATAATACGAACAAGAAATGATAGGTCTGCTGGAAAACAATTAAGGATAAATCGCATTAAAAGTAAAGATATTTCATGCGATAAGTAACCTTTAATCAATTACAGCTACAACAACTACATACTTAGAATGTCATACAACTACATTATAATTTTTCACTTATAGCAATCTAAAATTCTTGCGGAAGTTTTTCAAGCAAAAAAGTTGAATAGGCGATGTATAAAGTGGTTTATCAACGATGAATGAGGGCTACGGTTCTAATGAGACAACCCCAAAAATAGCTTTCCTTTCAAAAAGTATCGATTGACTATCGAAAACAAAGGGAGATTTTTTTATTAAAATGACGGAAGTAAAATGGGTTTCCTTCAAATTTCGACGCCGCAGCAAACAGTCCCATATGCACGTATTGTTTTGTGATGAGTTATGTTTTCATTTTCGCGGCTAGATGTATTTTTATTCGTGTTTTATTATTAAACTTGACACATTTGCATTCCGCGCCGAATGGGGGCGTGTCGTTTTACGTTGAATGTTCCAAAATGTATGGCTAACTTTAGATCATTAGGACAAAAACAGATGAAAATATCCCGAGTTTCTTCAGCAAGTTTTTTTCTTGTTGCAACATTTAACCATTCTTTGTTTTTAATGCTGTCAACTGCCGGCACTCATCGCGCATTTTCTTGGCAAATTAGTCAAATAAAATAATAAACACATGGAATTTTTCAACCAATCAGAATAATTAATAAAACCTATGTTGAAATTTAACAGCATTTTTCGGTCATAGGATGGATCTATGAGAAGAAAGAACAGCAGATATATTAAAACTTCGGAATGTTTGGTTCGTAATGAATCGTAATTAGAATATTATAAAACAGTTTGTGATTTTAAACATTAAAATAAAATTTTTCATCGAGACATATTTCCGAAGAGGATGCTAAAAGGAGTATTTCTTGCGTTAAATCTAGGCAATTATGAGTACATATTTTATAATTATTCAATAATATTTTCAAATAATTAATTTAAAAATGATATTATCGAATTTGAAATATGTACGAATGAGGTGAACCCGGAATTAATTTTTCTGTGTGCAAATATTGATGGTGGTCTTCTTCGGTTGTCGGCCAGTAAACGACGTGTTCTAAAACACAAACCTTGTTTAATACCTACGTAATATTAGTACTTGTTTTACATTAGATTGTAAATGCAGCAGGCAGTATGAAGATGATGCAACGCCTATCTCATGGGGAAAATATCCATTCATATCGAAGTTAACCAAATTCAAATATAATTAATTTTGGTTGATGATCTGAAAAGTTTCTGGCTTCATCGCGATGTGCTCGTCGGGACCGATGTGGCCGTGAATGTTATTCAACTGATTAAAATGTATATACATATTTAATCATACGGATGTTTTAACACAATGCACAGTATCAGTGTGCCCACTACAGATATAGTAGTTGCAAAGAAGATCAGATAATTTTATTCTTGGTACGTTGCTTCCTTACTCGAAATTGGCTTTAAACTGTTCTCGCAACACTAAAACTGTTAAAACACAAATCGGGGTTGAAACCACGGAAAGCCTTTAAGAGCATAAAAAAGAAAGTCTGACTAGACAAAAAAAAAACAACGACGACGATAAAATTAAAATTAAATCGTTCAAATGGCAACCTTAAAAATACAATCCTTATTACTCGAAGATTACTTATCATACAACACTAAGTAGGCTTAAAATATGAAGAATTTCTTTGTCGAAAGACACGAGTTTAGTGAATTCAACGGTAATTTATTCCATATTTATAATACACAAAAACAATGTGCCAGAATATTAATTAAATCTAACAAATTCTATTAAAAAACATAATAATAGGATGATGTATATAATATTATGTAAGTCTCACGAAAATGTACGATACATTGATTGGAGCGTATATTCATTCTAAGAAAAATATGTTTTTAAAAGATAATATCTATTAATTTGGATCTAATCTACATTTAAAGATACCCTCCCAAGTAGCGCATAAAACATGTTTTGTTATATTGTATTAATATTCGATGACCCTATGGTTCAAGGCGAAGATCTCAAACAATACCGTGAATGATAAAGCAATCAGAAATATAAGTAATAAAAAATGTAAAGGATTCGAGAGTGTACCAATGGGTAGGAATTTAAGCCTATTGTTGATCCATGTTGGGTCACAATTAAGCAACAATGGTAAAACTAAGTACCTACTTACTATAGCATTATGAGTCGTGTGATCTCATACGGGCATATGCACCGATGATATTCAAAAAAGCAACACAGGGCTTGTGAATATATTTATCAATTACGAAAGTATTCTTTTTGTTCAATATGCTATCACAATCGATGTGATAGATAATCCAAATGCGACTCGGTAAAATACGCAAGAAAATAAATACTCATGCAATGTTCATATAGCATCGTCTCGTATAAATCGACAATTAGGCAAAAGGGTACCATGACAACTGCACACATAGCAAGTGCTCACATAACATCTGCGCACACATTGAAGTGCTCACACTAGCCCAAAAATTAATATTAAGACATTTTATACTTAATTTACGTAATTATAGTATAGGTAGGATCATTGAAATAAAAATCTACCTATACTATAATTCCGTAAATTAAGTATAAAATGTCTTAATATTAATCTCTGTGTTAGTGTGAGTACTGCAATGTGTTCGCAGATGTCATGTGAGCACTTGTCATGTATGCAGTTGTCTGGTTACCGAATAAATCAGCTTGTCTAAAAGAGATCGCATACTACAAATAATTATGATGTATATTAATATTAAAAACATGTTAAATAAAAACACTACGAAACAGTATTTTGTGATGTTTTCTTTGAAAATTATATTAAATTAATCTATTAATTAAAAATTTAGTTAAATCTATCTATGCAATGAATATACTATTTCAACTTAATTTTGTACGAAATATAGAGTAAAATATGCGCTCATATAATAGAGTTCGAATTATACAACGTGAATTTAGAATACCATAAAAAACTATTAAGTATCACCGAATAGATGCCGAATCCAGTGAAAAGATTGATTTATATTATTCTAGACAAATGATATTTCGCAAAGTGCTCGTTTAAATCAGTTAATTATAGTTATAAATTAGTCCAAACGCAATGCAAGCCTCTCGAAACGATGTTATTTGATGTCTTAATATTGTAGGAAATAATCGCAGGCAAACTGTACAGTCGTGACCGCGGTAACTTGATAAATACCGACCAAAATCAATGGCGCATGTAATAAAATGGATATTTTATGTCGATCAAAATAACAAAATGAAGTACTAAAAAACATTTTGGCAAACAAAACCAATGTTATTAGCGCGGATGAATATCGATAGGTGACGCAACTCTCAAGCCGTTATGGCCAGCCAATCTTCGGGAGCTTTTATAAGTTTTAATCAGGAGTAAAGCGAAAATTTCAACCGTACACTCTTGGCGAGCTTCCAGTCAGCCATAAAAATTGACGGGATTTTCCAAATCTTTTGACGAATGGTAAGTATTTCAGCCGGATAATATCGAGAAACTGAGAGATCCAGGTCTGTAATCCTTTTTAAAATAATAGAATTACCAACTGGGCTATACTATCACATTTATCACACTATATTATGTACAGAGAATAAAAATATTCCTAAAAAAATGCATATCGATAAGTATTCTGCTAAACATCACACATCAATTATTTGGCATTCATTCAACGTTATAATAAAATGTCATATTTACAAATAATGACTTAAAAGTATAATACGATTAACAAGAAAATCATTCTATAGATACAAACGGTTGAGCATTTCTATCGCAATACATATGCGATCTACTCGTGATTTGTTAAAATTATTTTATGCCGATGAAGTTTGTGAATAATTTTGTTCAGAAAACTGTATATACGTAGCCCCTACCATTCTAACAATGCTTTGATTATTGGAATTAGATTTATTTATGATACGATAACATTACAAAATGAATAATTCCGTGTATAAAGGGTAAAATTGTAGAGGTAGATTTGTAATACAACAAAAATACTGATTTCGTGTACGTATATAAGATAGATGCTTCAACAATCATACAGGCAAAAAAAATGTTAAGAAAAGGAAAAAAACACACTTATTTTTCACGTATTCCATCATATACGTGAATAAAGATAATATTCAGCTTAAAAAGATGTTGAAGTACCGTATATTTACATATTATTATAACGGCAATAATTTATGATATATTTTGTAAACTGTTTTGCCGGCGTAAAAGTCAGTTCTAGTAACATTGCAAATAAATCAGATAACACGTTACAAATTTATGTACACATAATATGTTTACTGGTTCATTAGAAATTTTACTCCGTGAGCCGTAGTGTGTTTATGAACATCTATTTTTGGTATGGTAGCAATACAATTAATCAAACTATGCCAATTAAGCGGTAAAAATGTCTTAATATTCCACGTCTGTACCGTTCTCAGATTGAAACGTTTGTGCAAGAATTGATTTAAATATTACATAGTTTTTGCTAGAATTTTAATGATAGAATGGCATAATTAAAACGAATGCTATTACATTGATATTTCAAGATAATATTCGTACCAATAATTCTAGACTTACATATTATTACGTAACAAAGCTTGTTGAACATTTTATTTTCAATTAAAAATTCTAATTATGTTTTAAATTTCGGCAACGAACGACGAGATGATTGTTTATTCTACAGAGACTTAATTAGTGTAATCGATCATTCCTTACACTAACTAATAAGCTGTATTATGATAATACAGTGAAAGGCGTGTATAGATTTTGGGTTAAGAACCGTTTAGCAAGAACTTGGATTAATATAATATCACAACGTAAATCCAAAGGCAATTCAGTAACGCAATGACGCAATTATTTAGATTTAAAAGCGGAATGTTTTTTTAAAATGGCAATTAAGACTTTAATAATGGGTCCGTATATAATATTCTCGTGGGAGAGAAAATTGAAATCCTCCAAAATAAAAAAAAAGATTACCAACTTGACGTAACGCCAACTGAATAAATCTATCAGAATAAAATGGTGTCCAATATATAAAAAAAATTAAAATATTCGATACATATTTAACTAATTTAGTACTAGTCTTTAGACTATAAAACAATTAGTCATTAATGTGATCACTGACAATTAAATAATCGAAATCATTATGTAGCTCCTTTCAAATAAATGCCCACGGACAACATGTTGAGAAGCGTATGGACTAAATCAAAACGCCAAACGACTGCTGGTGATTTTATTGCTTGATAATCACCAACACAATTTCGAAATTGCTCTGAGAATTAGAGATCGCGAATATGATTTCATACGGAAGAATAAATATCGCATATTAATTTAACCGATGTGAAAGCAGTCAAAATTTTCCCATATTTCATAATGAAGAAATATCACCTCATAACAAATAATCGTATCATTTCAAATTCAGACGAATCACAAAAGCTGATGTAAGCGAGCTTTAATATTTTATTATTATTATTTAACTACATTAAAGGTTAATATAACTCATATCACATGACGTATATACTGTCAACAAAAGGGAAAACATATTCTCTCTATTCGTCTCTATTATGTAAGTAACATGAAACATTGTTAAATAAAACTCAGTCCATTTGCATATTACAGCTGAATGCCGATTGAAGTAAGTGGCTATATGGATTTTATTGCAAAACATGCTTTTATACAGAAACACAAAAGAAAAAGCGAACAAATGAAGAATATAAAAAAAGTAGAGCACATAAAATCACATGCGCCCAAATGTCGATTCTATTTCAAGTCATATCGCAGACGCGGATATTTTTTAAAGTGAAAGCTTATTAAAAAAAGCTCATGTAATAGTTTTATTATTAATTTATCAAATAATTAAACGGAAGTCATAATGTCACAGTTTAATGTACGAAAAAAAACATATCGGTAAGTAGTAATGCGACTACTGGATGTAAAGGCTGTATGTACTTAACGAAGTCGCTTCGGGTGTCGATGTCTTCCCCATGAGTGCAAGTGAGTTTTGACGAATATTATTTTATAATTTTCTCGAAATGAATTTGTCTAACACACTCGGTCGACTTCCTTATAATTACTATTTGTATTTTCCTTTCTCAATCCAATTTTACATTTGTATCTTTTTTCCTTCGTGAACTTTTTTCAAACCATATTATTTTGTCAATTTTTAAATAGTCTCGTCTTTATTGCGTAAAATAAAAAGCGAATAGCATTTGAAAGGTTTATGGATTAATGAAATCAGTTACCTGTTTCTCGAAAATATTGGAAATTATTCAAATAAATACTATATATAATAGTATGGTAAAATTTAAGACAGATGTTTTGTCTAACGCAGTCACTGGAGATAATAATATGAATTAAATCATTTGCAATATTTTATGAAATACTAAAATATGTAAGAATAAATTTATAATATGTTTTATGCAATGAAATGAAAATAAAAATCTCAAAGATTTAATTAATTTATAACGTTCACCTGTTATCAAATGTTCTCTTATGTACTTAGAAGAGATTTAGAAAGGCCACAGATGCGACAAAAACTATTTTATTGGAAAGCTTTGATTAAAACTTGCCTAACAATAAAACTGTTAAACTTTCAATAATATTCTATGCGAGGCAAGTTGATTTAATACAGCCCATCGCGAGTTGGAAAGGCTACAATATCACGAAAACTCTAATGGAAAAAGTCCGGGGAAATGTAATCTTTTCACTTAAAATGATTGTAAATTTTCTTTTTCTTTGAATTCTACCAAAAGATATTCGTGCATCCGCTGTTATTCATTAATTATAAATTGTAAAATTAAATCCTATTTTTTTGTTTCTAGATGGTTGTGCATATAACATCGGAGATAATATTGAGGAAAAAAACATTCATGATTCGATTCATCATAACGTGAACAATATGTATGAAGTATTGCTCACAGAAAACATTTTTGTAAATTTTATAATTTAATTGAAATTTAACTTTTACATTCAATATGGATAAGTAATATAATACATATTAGAAGTAAAAAATATAATTTTATAGAAGACTAATAACGCTACAAAAAATGTAAAATAAGCCGGAGTTATATGCGTCAATTTATACAACTCAAGAAAACGAATGTCAAGGATCTAACCGTACTACTGAAACGGTAATAAAATAAAAATAATAATACATTTTTGATATTAAATTGTGAGATTTCATAACATGAAGTGCTTTCTGGTTGCTAAGGGTAATTGCTATGATATAAGATTGAATTTAATGATCGAGAAAACCTACACAGCTTCCCGTAAACACACCTTCATAGTATGTCATAATAATAGGTTTTAAATTGTCCTGACACGGAAAAGGATGGATACTAAATTTTATTATACTTATTCACAATCAAAGCGGTACGTTTTAACCACTAGCTTAGTCAGTGACTCGTTATAACAACGAATTCGCTAGACTTCTTGTGGTACAACAATTAATTATGTTTTTTTTAAGTACCGGTCTTAATGTTTCTGGAACCTAATTGATTTTAGATAATGATAGGACTAATCGTTGAAATATTTTAAATATGCAGCTAGTGAAAATAAATAGTTTGATCTTGTGTAATGTATGTCGTGTTATACTTATAATAAATTAAGCTAAATTCATTTAATACCCTTTCTGCTTATTATTTACATACAACCAACGTGTTCAGATAGATCCTTATCGTATTTTACATAGTTGCCAAAATTTAATTAAAATTTGAGAATCTATTATCTGTAAAACAATTACGCCAGGTACATAATTGAAATTGTATAAAATACGTAAATAAAAATTACTTTGGATATTATTATAATTTTTTAAATACAGATAATTTATAAATCGTTATCGTTCTTATTACCTTGGAAAAGAACAGAGAATGCTGTCATGCTTTTAATTCTGTTTTTAGATCCGCTCCATAAACGCACTGTTACTAAATATGATCTATAATTTTCTCGTATGTTTCTAGGCCATGCCAACATCCCTTAGCTCCTGGAAATACGTCCTTCGCTAAGCACATATATAATATTTAATGTTAATAACCTTCAGGGACTTTGAAATCCAGTTCGCAAGAAGGCGCAGTAGTTCGTTCCCAAGCTTTGACGTGCAAGAGTATCGTTGGATCCGATTTCAAGTAGCAGTGAATTAATGTAGTTTAGTTTATTTACTGGCGGATAGAGAACTATTATCAAACGTACAATCTAATATATAAAAGTCAAAATATGTGTGTTCGTTCGTTCGTTTGTCCACA
>JAGVSQ010013639.1:614-11003 GCA_022683975.1 Rhyacophila evoluta
CGTTCACTCTACTGTTTTGTGAATTTGTCACCTATTACACCATATTTTTTGTTTACTTTTATATTTAATTTTGAATTACAAAAATAAGTAATATTTTCGCACTCAACGTTAACATTTTGAACATTATCATCATATTATACAAGATTTTTTTCGATAATCAATGAGAAATTTCACACTTGAATAATCATTTAAATTTATTACATGTTACAGAATAATTTAATAGCCATTTTTTTTAACGAATATTCATTTCGAAAATTTGTTATTTAAGAAACATATTGCTTTTTACGAAAGTTGTCAGCGAATTGCTCAGCCTAGACGTTCACTTTTGTTTTGAGTTACGGGATATTTTTAATTGAAGTAATCCTGTTATAACACGAAATTATACTACCGATAAAATAATTATTTAAAATATGTTCTTATGGTCGAGGCACCTGTTACATTAAAAATCATGTGGTGGCGCTGGTATTGGCTGGGGTATGTTCTGCGGATAAATTCAGACAGCCTGGATCTCCCTTGTCTCTTTTTCGGATTGGTGGGATTCCGGCGTTCTGGAAGACCTTCGGATACTATCCACAGGATATACTAAGCGGAATTAGCGGTTTCTTACATGACTTGGGAGGATGCAAAGCGACTAACAGTTGACGGAGCACCCTGGAGCAACACTGTGGCACCCATATGCTCTACATAGGGAGCAGATATGATAAAAAGTGAGAGAGAGAATTTTCATATTCTATCAAAGCAAAAATCCCTGTAAATAAGTGTGTTTAATCTAAATAATTTATTCCATATTATAGAGTTTTTGAAGTACAAAAATCAAATTTGAATGTGGGTTTTGTTACACAATCTATAAATTGGTCAATATTAAAAAAATATATGTATGTTAGAATTTAAAAAATAAGTAGTAAGTGTATGAATCAATTTCCAGTTGTGAGTTAACTACAATATTTTCAATATTAAGTGCATACTTTGTTTGAGACTTTAGTGGTATTCATTGTAGATAAAGTGAAAACTATAAAATATATTGATGGGGGGCTTATTTCGATAGAAGCCTCAATGCCATGAAAATTTCTGGTGCTTTGATGCCAATAGGCTAATCGCGACCCATATAATAATAACTTAACGCGTTACATTCGGGAAAGCTTTTGCTTGTATCGACATCAAGCTCAAAATATATGATCACTGAAGCCATAACGTCCATAGCATTGCCTTTTGGGAATTGAAAAAGTCCTTTGTTGTCCGTTTTGGAAAGTTGAACGATGATGTATCAAATTCTTCTACCGTCACGGTCATAGTGACTTACTGCAAAATTGAATTAACGATATTGCAATTTAATAAGTAACTTGTTACTTATTCGGAAAGATTTTTTTATCTGTCGTATCATAGAAGTATACCATTAATAAGTATTCCAACTTCATTGTCACGGAAACTTATGAAAATATATAAACAATACTAGAAATTTGATTTAAAGATTTAGAATATTTGTTATTATATATTATAATACACCTGTTTTTTATAAAGATAGACTCGTTTATATTAATACTTTTCAACAGATATGCATGAAACACCTGTTCATAATTTCTACGATATAATTTAATACTAATTAATCTATAATATAAATGATCATAATTATTTTATACTAGTATTATACCATGTGTTAATAAGGACTATTTTTTCCGTATATAATACTAAAATTTCGTTCATATTCATATAATACCAAATTGTAAAACCGTGGTCACACACCCTTTCATTAGTGAGTATTTTTTTATGCACACACATTTTAAACCCTTAAATATTTCACTGCTATCAATTCAATATCGTAAAATCAATCATTTTGGATAACACCAATTTGTAAAAAAATATCTTCTATTTCTAAACAATGAAAAAATAAACCGAAAATTTAATCCAAATTGGTAAGAATGTGTGTAACATTATCACATGTGGCCGTCTCTATTTCGGAATTAAAGGAGCACTTAAGAGCAAGTTTGAATGCATAGGATTAATCTATGTGATATTTATGTATTTATTTTAACAGAAATATAAACAATCTTTCGTTTCTTTATAAAACATAATAATTATAGAAAGAGCATAAGGGATTTTTTCAATGCCAAAGTCAACTTTTTCCCTCATTTTTTTCCGTAATTTTCACGTATTTTTTGTAGCCTAAAATATCTGATACAATTGTAATGATGTTCTTTACAACATTGATAGATCTATCTTGTATTTATGTTGAAAGAAAAAATAACATTAATTAAAAATATAATAATGGCTTTGAAAATAAGGCGCACGGACGTACATGTACGTCCATACTCTTCAAAGGGTTAAATAACTACGAGTATTAAATTTAAAAAGCTTTGATTATTTTACTGTAGTAATCGAAACTGCTAATCGTTTATTATGTCAAATGGTTTCTTATCTCTAAAGTGAAATGTATACTGTGAGAGTGATCAGCTTTCGTAATGAATACTACCCACAAGTTGGGATCATAGAATTTAATGATACATCCAGCCAGTAATAAAGGCAAGCTGCTTTCTTTAGTACGGAAATATAAACGCATTTCCACTTTCCGTCTGGGGAATTCAATACTCGCATATACCTTATATATTACAATTTATCCCAGTTTTATCGTCAAACATACTATAGTTTACAATAACATTACATTAAATTTCATACACTTGAAATCAGATTTTGGGAAAGGTGTGCCGCAGATTGTTTTTTAAGGTTATCGAATTTGTTTTTTTTTGCCACTCGTATAGGAATAGAAAAAATATGGAGCCGATTTGCGAACGAATACTTGAATAAAAAATCGAACCTTTTGTCACCTTTTGCTAAATGTCTCAACACTTATATTCTATAATATAATAGAAAATACCTATGTGTGTTTATCCGTCACAATAACTTCTCGCAAACGGCTGGCATTTGTTGGTTAATTGTATTGCTTTCAATGTTTAACAGTATCACCAATGATTAACTAGACACGAAAATATTGTGCTATGATTGTAAATCACAGATGGAGACACTCGTTTCTGTACAATACAATCAATTTTGATATCATTTATAAAATAGTTGTTTCATTCAGAAGATAAAATTTGTAAAATTTCAGGTGGAGCTTATTGGAAATAATTAGTTTGCGGTTAAAATAGTAATGTTATTCTAATAAGTGACAGATTTTTAGTCATATCTAAAGAAAAACTATATTTTTATGTAAATCTAACTAGCAAAGTAACGATTTGAATCTTTAAGCTGCCAATAATTTAATAATAATAATAGAGAATGACGTATTAAATCAATGGTTTTAATATTGAAATGAGATACGAATGGATAGTGAAATGTTTTCTTTGGTTAAATAATTTATTTATGGTATACAAATATATGCAAAGTTTAAAAACATTGACATTGAGAGCTTTCTGAGTTTGTTCTAATTTTTAATTGTTTATCTCCGTAACATTTTCGGCCATTAATATCGGACTTATAAAGATCGAAGAGCTACTTTGAACATGCCAAATCCCTAAACGAACCCTTACGCTGAACGAACGTAACAAGGGTTAAATTAAATATTTACCCTCGACCACCCTCGCTCGATTTGAAATATCACATTGTAATGGTATGTTATAAAGTCTATCGCCCATTTGGGTCAAGTACGAGTATATTTGATTGTTTGAAAAAAATACAATGATTTTTCGTTTTTAATAACACCGTGATATTGTTTTGAAGTTTTATGATAAAACTGAAAATTAAATATTGGTAATAGCTCAATTTTTATTTACAGGTACAATAGACCCATTGATTTAAAATTTATTTAAAATTTGAAACTTCTAAATATATCTCAATTACCCATCCAACTCGTCCATACACTAGGCCTTAACACTTGTTTTACTGTGTTAATCTATGGTGCTACCCCTCAAGTTTTCAATTTTTTTTTTATTGTTTTAATTAAAATTATGCAAAATCTGCTCAATCAATTATTGTGATTAGTTTTAAAAATAATATTATTGCGTATTTAGAATAAAATAATATAAAATAGGTGCAAGAAATTAAAAAATAACGGTGGACACAAATGTGACAACATTCCCATGCAAATTTTCCAATCATATACTAACTAATGATTGTATACAGCTCCCTCTCTTCTTCTCTGAGACGTAATGACATCTTATAAATGAGTGATCGACGCTGCCCAATACACATGTGCCAACGTGATCTAATACATACGCGCATGCCGGTTCTAGATTTAATACAAAATAATTATTTCTGATGGTATTGATCGATGTTTTCATTTAGTAATAAATAAAGTATGAAGATCATGCAATGAGTTTATTTGAAAAAATAAAATATATTTACGGGTCACTCATTATCCACCACCGAGTAAAAAGTGTTATATGTATTGTATACAACGAAAATGTCCTGGTAGATAATATAAATTAACTAAGACTTAGATTGCCATATATTTAATTATGTTGAAGTTAAAAAATGATTGTACTTTGACACAGCAATTATTCAAAGAGATCTCACTACGGTTAATTATAGCATCCCAATTGATTTGAAAACTAATAAAATTCATCCATATAAGAATCAGTTAAAATTTCTCATCTGATCCAATAGTTGACGGATCGACTTGAGTAAATCCTCCTCTTTGATATACATTTAAACTATTCGAAACTAAAAGTCACCAGTGCATCGCAAAATCCTTGTTTAATATTAATATATTATAAGTTCTCCGTCACCAAAGTTTGGAACAAAGCTCAGCAATATTCAAACTTATAAAGAGAACTATTAAACTTTACCGTGCAGGATTGATTGTGAGACAAATTTGTATTGGTAAAATTTATAGAACAATAATATAACTTAATATATGGTATTTTACTAGTAATTAAGCAGTTTTTCAAGTAAAATATATTATTTTAAACGTCAAGAGCACATGTTTTCGCTTCATTCTTGCATAGCTAATTTTCCAGTGCGTTTCGTTGCTTGAAAAATATAGTCTAATATCTTTTTCAGTATTATAGCTGGTGAATCTATAATAATGTACTTTTAATATTTTTTCAGGGGCAAATTCGAATGTCTTCGCGGGCTATCACTGTTTTAAGACCACATTAAATTCCTTGCCATTTATTACTTAGATATTGGCTTTTTTATGAGAAACCTCGGTAAATATTTCCAAACGTCAAATCAGAACTGGCTCGTTTTCTTTTATGTCTTAAATGAAGTAAAATAATATGTATTTATACTTACCACAAAGAAATGAAAATTAAATGTTCTAGACGGTAAAAGATATTTAAGCCTTGAAATATTTCTTTATCGTAGTTAGTTTTATATAACTGTGTAAAAAAATTAATTCATTCCTTTTATGTTGATCTATACTAAATAATATTAAAGAAATAGGTATTTACAATATTTTGAACTCCATTTCATAACGTTTGAATATTTTTGTATCTACTCCATATGTGTAGAGGATTTAGATCTTCACAATTCGAAGGCTCACATATTGCTTTTTCACTCGATTTATTCGACATCTAGACCTACGTTTTAAGTTTTCTTATTTTTTGAGGAGCTACGGAAATAAATCTATCGACTACTTTAAAGACGCTACCAATACATTTTTTTTTTAAATCATTCATTTTAATTATTCAATATTCTTAAAAAATTATATGCTTATGATATTCACAAAATAAATAGACAAGCTAACATAGATTATTTTAATTTACCATATTCGAATTTAATTTAAATTTAACAAAAGATTGATACGTAATGTTCAATAGCGAATGTTACCTAGACAACCTAGCTAATTTGCGAGAAAAATGTTTGCTTATTTTTATGAATATAACATTATTTTAACATCAAATAACAAAAATCAATACGTTAGTCACATATCCAACCATTAATTAATGGTTATTTTTTTTAAACGATTGTGTGATCGCTTTCATACGCAGATTCACATGTTTGTATAGACAACTGTCAAAATACGTGTCGTCAACTAAATTACCTAATCGCGAATTATGGTGCGTCTTACTTTGCCGATTAGTAAACGCGTGTGATTTTTTACTGTGAGTCGCAAGTTCAAATCTCGTAAAATGCAAGATTGAAGAATACATATTGGTTTAAGTGATCTGCTAAAGAATTGTCGTTAAATACAAATATATATATGTGCCATCTTTTTAATGCATATTTTAACGTGAATTTTACCGTTGTGTATCGTGGTATCTAAGGTCCAAATATATCGTATGCTAAGTTTTAAAAATAACATAAAGTGCAATATATATAAATACATTATATTCAGGGAATACAATTCTATCACCTGATCTATTCATAGTGAGAAGATAAACAACTCATTAGTTACTTATTACTATAAAAGTGAAGCTACTGTGTTGAATCTTGCTAGACCTCGTGGTGTGTTTTCATTTACGCTTAATTTATCGAGCAGATATGGAAGACGGAGAAGAAAATACACTCTACTTTAGGAGCGAGTATGGTATGTAAAATATATACATATATGTAATACATTTTTCTCTAGTGGTATTCGTACTCATGAGTAATCAACTGGGAGCGTAAATATTATATATTGACTTTTACTTCACGCTGGTTATTGAGAGCCATATTATTGCGGATCTAATTCGTACAGCTGCAGGATTTGAAAACATCCAAAAATGTTTAGTAAACGGATTTTTATTAAGTTGAGTAATTAGCTGATCACTAAGTATTTGAAAAAAATGTCTCAAGTCTATACAATGCAGAATTTCATATACGTAATGCATTTTTGGATTAGTTATCGTCACACTATTGAGATTAACATGCTGTACTTTTTAAATTAGACACAAAAATAATGTTATTATAATCGTGTTGAAATTAATTACAATACAACAAAATTTCATCTGCGATAAATTTATTTTATAATGCTAAACTTGGTAGCAGCTGTCGATGATAATGAATGTAATTAAGTCAAATTGTATTATCTGTATTTTAATTATGTCTAAATTAATCAGAACACAATGAAGCGGTGAGACTAGTTATTTTGAAGCCAAATTTAACGCGTCGAACGGCGTTTTAATTGCATAAATTAATACATAGCTATTCCGGTTTTAGGTTGAACTATATTTTAACACCTGCTCCTGAATTTCATAGACATATAGATCATTCTAGTGTGTTGAGCTTTTGTAGTCAACTATTTTGTTTTCATTTATACTCAAAATTATGTCCACATATACTTATTAAGTCATTGTCGGCAAAAGTGAATATAGTGTTCATAATTCATGATTAAGTAAATCATGTAAAACTAAATCTTTTTTTTACATTCTTCTGCCGTATCCGCTCCCTATACCGAGAATATGGCTGCTACGTAGCGCCTTCAGGAATCTCCGTCACCCGCCAGGCATTTTACATTCTTCCGGGACAGCATTCCTTAGTTCCACCGAGTGCGTTCTATGGGTGGTACCCGCCGGCTTCCCATGATACCGGAATCCCACCAGTTAAAAGAATAGATAAATAGGGTTCAGGTTTTCTGGAGGCATCCATGTTACGCGCCCTAGTTAGTACCGGCGCCGCTGTATGACTTTGAAGATGACCCCCCTTGCTTCCTTATTCGTGTTCTTAATGAAATCACTCTACCTCACTCTCAGAATTCAAAGCAGGCATCTATTCTGTTACGTAATTATCATTTATATTGTAAATAATGTGTGATATAAATTACAAGGAAGCTTAATCCATATAGTTATCCGTTTAGATAACCTGCAGTAATGTATTTATTAAATTATATAAATTAAGACTCCCAATAACCTATCTCGTGTTGAACAGATCATGGCCAAATAATCGAGCGTCGATTATCACTGTAATTTAAATACCGCAATTAAGACATGTAAATAAATACATAGTAGCAAACAGTCATTTAATAAAGTTAATGTCAATAATTTAAAAAAAAAATGGAAAATTAAGATTTGAAAAGGATTTAGTGTTAAAATTCTAAATAATTAATAATTAATAATCTCTCACTATATATATCTTAATTTATATCACATTAAAATTAGTAATCAATATTTAAATAGAAATTCATATGAAAATAACGGATTGTATCTCGGAACTAATTTTTACTTAGCAGGAAGGCATTTTAAAATAAAAGCAATATACACAGATACAAGATTTCAACCCGTTGTCCTTGGTTGCAAAGCGCTCACACTTATTAATCCACCAACGAGTCGAGCAAATTTATTTATAAATTTCTCTTGTAATCATTAACAATAAATTACTGTCATAATAAATATTAGGAATCAAATAATAAATTATTTATTCAATCGATTTATTTTAATTATAATTAATTAGATGACGTTCTCTCGACCCCTTTTAAGCAGTGTTGCCACTGGTAGCATGTATATTATACATATAATAATTATTTCAATTAAAATGAGAGTACATATTTAGTTATATATAGTAAGTACGAGTAGCTTTGCGGTTTACGTAATCACTTCTGTGGTCAATGCATTATGGAAATGTCATTTTCATACAATTTAACAAACTAACGAGCTGTAATCTACTGTATTGTTTATAATATTGTCGCAGTATTAATTAATGCAAGCCTCATTTCTTATTGTTATTTAAGCCCTTTTATCTCCTTTATTACGTAACTCCAAGATTAAAAACACGTGTGATTTGACACACCGGTGTTCTGTGATGACAATGTGGTATGACGCAAAAAATGTAAATGTTATATTAGAAAACTTAATGACACTTTCAACAAGCTGCCAGTTTTTTAAACTTTGTTGACATTGAAGTTACTTTCATTGTCACTTCGGTGGGTGAGTTGGCAAACGAATACAAGCGATGAAAGTTACAAATTAAAATTCCAAAGCTGCATGAAAAATCAAATGTAATAGTGGATGACTAATTACTTGAGCTTTCGTCTAACGACCAATACTCGTAAAACGATCTGTCAATAATTGTGAGTCTTCATACTGTTTAGATGTATATTTTTAAATATCAATAAAATGCTAAGCGAAAAACAAAATTTCAAATCGCACACAGTGCATAATGTTTCCATAAGTAAAAAAATCAAAGATGCAGAACTGAGTGACCCACCAATTTTCATGATAAATCTGATGATCTTTGACGTCTTTGTATGCTCTATTTTTGTAGCGGACATTTTTAAAAAGTATCATCTAATAATTTGATGATTTTTTTTCGATTTTAATTTCCATCGTGTTGTAATTTTTACGTTAGTTGAGAATTATGATATTTATATACCTACAGTTCATCTGTAGTCTGAGGACTGTCCATTTAATACTGATGATTAGGGTTAAGGCAGGCCACACATGATATGGTGATTGATTTCCGATATTATAAAAAAAAAAAAAATCAAGGGTATACATAAGTGATAGTATACTCCAGTTAACGTTACATTTTTTAAGCTGTGTAATATCTTGATTTTAAATAAAATCGAGGAAATCAATAATACTGTGAACCAATATTTTTTTTCATTAAAATTCACAATGGTAATAATGTTGATAAAGTTGAAAATACTTTGCATTTATTGTTTGCGGATGTGATTGATCGGGCGCCCATACTCTGGAAGCTTGCCAATGACAGTTTCGTATTATTTTATTCTTACAAGAAAAGCTGTGTTACTTGTTTGTCTGTAATTTAGGTTAAGTCACTTGAATTTTACTGAAAAACTTACTTAGTCTTTCTTCTTACAGTGTTAGTTTCGACAGTACAATACAAATACTTTTTTCTGTTTCGAATAATCTAAATAACTACAGTTTGAAAACATATTACATTGAAAGCTGGATATTTTAATCACGAATAATTTTATCATAATCAGTCATAATGGTGTATTTTTCTTTATTGTCTGCGTAATGTTATCAGCTGGTTTTTGCTGTCAAAAGTTCCAGGTCCCATGCCAATCACAATAAGCGTCTTGCACTGTATTTGCTGAAACCTATTTAAGTAGTCAGTATCAACATAGAATTAAATTTCACATTTGAAGACTTCTCTGATCTTTTTTGATCTTATCTCTCCATTATTAAGAAAATTGCCTATCGTATAAATTGAAAAACAGACCTTTTCTTATCTGGACGATTATTTTTTAACAATTTTCTTTCCAAGACATGTAGAGAACATCAGAGTTACCGAAAAAACTGCGTAGGGCTTATTTTCCGGAAGCCCACGCTAATAAACGGATGGTTTTTTTATACATTATAAATGCAAATTTTTACTAATCAAACTGATCGAGATGGGCCAAGATCCTTTCGTGGATGAATATGTGATAAAATATTTTGATATCACTTTATCTTAGCATCCTTGGAGCACATTTACTATTTTTTTTTTTACCATGTTCGCTCCCAACGTGGAGCATTTGGATCTACACATTGTAAAGATATCCACTCCGAAAGAGGAGTATATGGATCTCCG
>JAGVSQ010013640.1:0-11002 GCA_022683975.1 Rhyacophila evoluta
ACTAATTGAAAAAATGGAGACTATTTGGTCAAGCAATTTATGTGAAGAGATCATCGCACTCGCCGTATGACACCGCAAACTTTTTAGTGTGAAGTGCTATTAATATTGGATATACAGCGGAGTTTCATTGACCAACACCACGCAAAGGAGTTTGATAATCGGAGTGGTAAATAATCGAAGCTGCGAAGAGTCATTGATTGTTAGCATTTGCTTGGCGGATTTTCGTTTATTTTAAATAGAAGCGATAATGTATTGTATATATTATGATATTGTTCCCAATGGAAACGATTCTTATTATACTGGTAAAAGATAAACGATATCATCGATACAACAACCTAATCTGGATTTTGTTGTAACAAACGTATCCATTATCGTGTGTCCTGCGTATTCTCACTATCTTAAACTGAAGAATGTCATGTCTCTTTCTATGTTTTCTGTAATACTGGCACTCTAGAAAAATACCATAAATTGAATAAATTCGACGGAAATATATTCGGCCAGCCTTCTTCGGTATTAGTGCTATGAGAAATAATTTGCGTGAGGTATAAATGGTATCCCCGGTAGCATAGTTGGTAGCCTGCGCGCCTAGCATCCTGGGGAATACGAGTTCGATTCCTCATCTGTCCAAATCCACAAATGCAGGACTTGATGCTCATTAGGTTGAGCCAATCGTCTGACAAACAATTCTTGTGAAAAATAATCTGTCAAGACGTCTTGCGGAGATCTGTATATTCCACTTTCGGAGCGAATATCTTCACTGTGTAGATCCATATGAATGATTGATTTGAGATAACTTTATAGTTTTCTTCTTCTTTCTTTTTATTCTTCCATGTTCGCTCCCTAAGTGGATCATATGGACACCATGTGCCGCCTCCAAGAATCCCTGTCGCCCGCCTGTATTCTTGCGTCCTCCCAGGTCATACCTGCATCCCGTTACTCCGCCGAATACATTCTATAGAATATATCTTATAGTTATAATAATATATATTTTGATAGGTTTTACTAAACATTTTTATAATTGCTTGTTTATTATCAATAGGTGTGTCGTTGGACTATTTTTAAATTACTAACAGTTGATTTACTCGTGTTTAGTTCAAAACACAAGATTAAATAGTGGACATATCTATAGATGTCCAACGCTTTACATAGTCAATTGGTTTGTGCATCATATGATGCCAGCCGCGTTGAAAGAGTTAAATTTTTAAGAATTGTCGACTGAATAAATTTTCGTTCGATTCAATGGAAGACAAACGAAGACGAATGTGGAATCGTAATGGAATTTTTATAAATCAAGCTATGATGTAATTCTTATATTTATCGGCGACTGATGCAACGCCGGCGTCTAGATTATTTTTTTATATCATATCCGGTGTGAATAATCACAGGGGGCTACACACGCTCAAGTATATATGTGCAATATTTTGCATGTGGCCATTATTTTTTCCCTCAAAACTGAAAATCTACTAATTTTAGGTAATCCTATGTATATTTGATATAAACTATAAGACCGGCCATCCACAGACATAAAATGAAATAACAAATAAGCCAATCATCGATATGGAATGTTTCAATTATTATAATTGCTTAATATTAACATATTTGATATGCCCAACAAAATACACTATGAGTGTTGAAAATTAATAATAATAAAATTGTGGTACAAACAATATTTTTATTTAAAAAAATGTTGGTGATAAAAATATTGAACGCTATCAACATATTAGTAAACTTATTCAATCGACAATCTAACTAATGTTATACAGACTCAAGTCTGAACTGAATTCAAAGTTTTTTTTACTTCATCACTCTCTTTATGAGGATAGTAAAACGGATACAATTAAATATCAATGTTACAATATCGTAAATTCTTATTGTCCCCCCCGGTAGCCTAGTTGGTAGCGTGCGCGTCTAGCGATCCGGGGAATGCGGGTTCGATTCTCCATCTGTCGGATTTAAAAAATCCGAAAAATGCACGACTGAATGCCCTATTGGGTTGAGTAATTGTCTGACAAACAATTCACGTAAAAAATAATCTGTCAAGACGTCTTCACATTGCGGAGATCTATATACTCCTCTTTCGGAGTGGATATCTTCACACTGTGTAGATCTATATGCTCCATGTTGGGAGCGAACATGGTATAAAACAATCTTAGTATACATATCACATACGGTTACCGTATTTTTATGGTCGTTCATGTATACTTGTGCAAGTTTACATGAACGTGTGTAGCCTCTACACGCTATATATTATGATACATGATAATAATATTGTGATTTAGGTTACGTGACAAATAAAATCCTCTATCATGCAGATCGATGTAAACTTGAATGGTTCTTATCAGTACAATCTAGAAGGTCTTATGTATAGTAATAGTGTTCTTATCATAACTTCGATTATATTATTACCCAGTTGTTATCAGTACCGCTCTGTGGTAAGGGGCGCCTTGTGCATAAAGGTTTTTGGCCCCGCACCCCGTCCAGGTGTTTCTAAAATAATTATTTAAAAATTTTTTGCTGAATTTTCCACGGTAGCCGGCGAAATTCGCGAGGAAATGTGCAAAAACACTGAAATAATATCTTACCATCTCTCGTTAACATTCACAATTAAGCTAAATCGTAACTCAGGTATTTATCATAGAAAATAAATGTTTGGCGTAAGACTTACATATGACTCGTCAGTCACCAACCAATATTCTGTCAAGACTCATGTATGAGTCCACGGTCGTTAAGCTGTTAAAACTTTTTTGAAATTGTTTTTACAATAATTATGCATAAATATATATCACTGAATAAAAATTGTGATACAATGAATTATATCTTCCACATATCAAACTTTTATACAAAAGTATCTCATTTTTATTGTGTATTTAATTAATTAAGTATGCAAATATCATTAGACATAGAAAATACTGGCGAATTAATTTCATATTTCAAATAAAAAATGCGCTCACCATATTCAGGCGTTCTCCTTCGATGCACAATCTACACACTAGCACGGCGCGGCCCTGGTTGTGTGAGTCATATTTAGTACAAAATATAAAACGTCTCACGATTAACACGTTCACGTCGAAAGCATTTTTTTTGTTATCACGTCTGCGCTGGCAATTTAGCACACATTTGAAATTGTTAATAATTCTTAATTATCTGACGGCAGGTATAATTTGATGACAATTAGAAACCATATAAGTGTCATTACTGGTCATTCCCAGCAGTGTGCGCCGTCCAATAGTACCCAGTGGATGTTCATACATACGGTATACATATGTGGGCGTTTTCAGCAGTGTTCGAGTTAATTAACTCTTACTGCCCGGTGATAGATATTAAGTGACAGTAGTTTTTTTACAGCTTATTTTATTTCTCAAAATATACCAATTGTAAGGTCTTTATACTTTACACAATCCTAAAAAAAACCTACGATTTTAATGATTTCATTACGAAATAAAAACACTGATCAATATCAACGAAAATAATTATTTTGTATCAAATGTGGGACCGGAAATCGTGTGTGTAAATTAGATAGCGATAGTACATGTGTATCAGGCAGCGTCGATTACTCATTTGAATGTTATTACGTTTTAAAGGAGAAGAGAAGGAGCGTTTTGAGTGGTTAGATAATGTCATCAGTCAGTAAAGGATATCTGGATGGACATTTTGTCTTTTTACTGGATACTTGGGAACCAGCACCGTGGAAAATACATGTGGAGTGTTTTTTTAGAATCATAGTTGAAAGATAATCATATTTTTTAGGAATCTCCAAATTAATTTCATGATTGTTGACAATACGTATCAACCTACTACTGTAACTTATTTTTTTTTTCTTACGTTTTAAAAACATGACAACTATTTGATTTAACGTAGTTTGAACACGAAAATAACAAAAATCATTAAAATCGTATTTAAAAAAAGAAGAAGTCAATATTGTACATGAAACGTCAAATAATAAAACTAAATTAAAAAATAACATAGGAAAGAGAAGAAAGAGAGTCTACCAAAAAAGTTAAACAGCTCCTATTTTGAAAATGTATACAATAGCATCTATCTACATTCAGTCTCACACAGATATAAGCTATCAATAACCGAGGCATTTTTTTTTTTTAAATCACCATTGCTCTCCGCATTGGCGTGACTACTGGCAGGATTGTCTTGCATTTAGAAATGAAAAAAGCAGCTGATGTTCTTGATTTCTCAGGTAGTTATCAGGGACGTACAAGTTTTATCTTTTAACAGAGTTATCAATTAGTCCAAGTATAAATCGAAAAAAATGCGGCACCAAATATATATTCCTACTTAGCTTTATGGTAGAATAAGAAAGCATGTCTAAAATAAGAGCAGTTGGATAAAGCCACGGATAGTATTCATATGCCTGCAATTACAGAAGTTTTAGATATTTCTTCTGAACTCTTTTCTATGAGGTCATATTTCAACTGATTTGGGGCCCAAACAGCAGATCCACTCTATAACATTTACAAAATAGTAACATTTACGGTATTAGAGCCGCACGAATGCGGTGGCAGAATGTTTGGCCCGGATATTTTAAATCGATCGTATTACGTCAAAAGATCAAATTTGTGTTACAACGTCAATGGCGTATGTTGTAAGCATCGTCAACTATTAATTTATCGAATGCTTAGATAAAAAAAATGATTCTTCATTAAATAAAAAACTAAATCCACAAAGTACAACTTTTCACCCTGTAAAATGTACGTATAAGGCCGCGGGCGACAGAGCGACGGCGACAAAACCACGAAAACAAAGATGCAAAATAGCTATGGATATGTGAGTGAGCAAGTGAGTGAGTTGTTGTGACTGACGTACTGCCGAACCTGCTCACTTGCTTACTCACCTATTTATAGCTATTTTATATCTCTGTCACGGTCGCTCTGCTTTCCTCCCCGTAGCCTAAGTTGTACAAACACTATGTAAGAAAGCCTGATCATAATTATAATACATTTAGATAATCCGCAGCGACCAAATTTGATGAATATTAGCGTTTAAAAATTGAATGAATGTTTAAAATATCGAGGTTAAACAATCAAGCATTGATAATTGTTATTACATTCCAAATTTCCAATATAAAATTCTACGTTTTCAAGAAATTAAAAATAATCAATGAATCGTGAATGGATTGCCAATAGGTTAAGCAATTTGCAATTGTAATTGCTCCCTCGCTTATTAATAGCTATGTTGAATCCCCGTTGCCCACGCTCTGCTGCTGCCGCTCTGCCGCTGTGGCCACTATTATAGCCTTGACCTAATTTTAATAAAATATGTGGCTAAATATATAGCTGTCGCTCTGACGCCTTGGCATCTATGATAGCCTCGAAGTCGAAAAAAATGCGTGACTAAATATATAGTTCTTCTTAGTTCTAAACTTACAGTAAGGAAGGAAGCATGACCAAAAGAAAAAAAATATCTCGCACATAATTATAAATACATTGATGCTCTAGGATTGACGATCGTTGGCAACATGTGCCTCGGAATGATGATCAGCACAAAAAATGATTAGCGAAGTAACGGATCGCGCAGACAGTTACTCGAAATTTGGGAAACGAGAACAAGCCGAGCATAAAGACATTTCGTGCCTGGCGATCGCTTGCGAACTTTAGTTTAAAAGATTTCCACTATAGTATAAATTGTTATAACTGTTTAATGTATACCTTCGGGTAGGCTGCAGTATGCATCAGTTATGTTCAACCTTTTTTGATTTTCTTTTACCACATCCGCTCCGGAAGTGGAGCATGCTGACTGTAGAAAGAAACTCTTGCTAATAACGAAACCATTAACAGACAAATCCGGTAATTCGCTAGATATTCCATTGGTGTCTCATTTACACGATTTCATAACTTAACACAAATGTCAAATTATTACTTTAATTTAATTGACAATTAAATACTCATTATATAAATTATAACTTATCAATAGTATATCGACTGTATAAAGGAAAAAGGACCTAATCCATACATAAGAGATTATACAGCAGTCACAATACTATTTATTTAATAATTTTGAGCTAAAGTCAAAATATTAAATAGACATAATCTTGGAGACTAAAACTGTCTTCCCGGTAGCGTAGTTGCTAGCGTTCGCGCCTAGTAATCTGGGGAATTCAGGTTTGATTCCTGATCTGTCAGATTTTTAAAATCCAAAAATGCATGACAGGATGGGCACTGTGTTGAGCAATTGTATGAAACAATTCTTGTGAAAATAATCTGTCAAGACGTTTTCACATTACGAAGATCCGTATACTCCACTTTAAGAGGGGATATTTTCACACTGTGTAGATCCATATGCTCCGCGTTGGGAGCGAATATGGTATATATACAAAAAATCTATATAATTAATGTCTGACACCGAAAGTACGCTCCCGGGGAGACAAACATGTATGTATATTTAACCCTATAAAACAATTAACTGAATCGGAAATGCAATTTTACATTTCATTTTTTAGAGTTCTTTCTCATATCGTCGTATTACTGACAAAAAGCGTAATGTGAAAAAGTGAGTTTTGAAATAACCGAGTTTTAATGTTTGAGTCTCTCTGTTAAATAAATTTTACGACAATTTCTTATATATAATACATTATACCTTGAGAAATTGTCGTAAAATGTATTTATTGTATTGTTTGCGAAGTGTTCCATTTCAGAAAAAAAATGATTTAGTGGTTGGTATTCCAGGATGGCATAATTTGATGGATCTTTAAATAGACATAACGCTGAAAATTTAAAAGGTGTGAATAAACAGATATCTTTTAGGCACAACTTCACACCAGTGTAGCCACGCGGAAAATTGTATTTAATATTATAAAGTGAAAATATTTTATTTTTATTTTCGACGGATATAATGATTATACTTCAAGAAATTGTCGTAAAATGTATTTAGCACAGAGACTCAAACATTAAAACTTGATTATTTCAAAACTCACTTTTTCACTTTAACGTCTTTTGCCAGTAATACGACGACATATTCTAAAAATGATCTCAAGTTAGTTATTTTGAATAAATCCGACTTACTGACATAAATAAACATTTTAATAATTTATATTTTATAAGTACTACTTAAATATATTATAGAGTAAATCTTAAATGTCTAGATATCGGTCACATTAAAAATATGTATAAAATAATATCATATCGTAATCTACGAAATTAGAACATGGTATAACATATATTCCGGAAGTTATGTGTACTAAAAAATTAACATAAAGTATTATATAAAGATGGCAATAGAATCTTTTATTCAGTACTAAAAGTATGAAATAAAACGAGACGTGGAAAATATCAAGTAACACGTGTTAATATAATAAAATAGTCTTGATATTGAAGAAAATTTGTGGAAATATTAAATAGAAGTTTATTTGCGGAAATATTAAATAAAAGTTTATTTATTGAAATATAAATAAATTAAATTTATATTTATATTACTTGATTGTAATGGTAATAATGAAGTTTCTTTACATACAATTTGTACTTTGTAAAGTTTTGATGTATATAATTAAAATTGAAAATGGGAAGGCATATAAATCATACATATACAAATACACACATGTTTACAATAATAAAATAAACGTATTTAATAGAAGTTATTCATTTTTAAATGTAAAATGTTCATTCCCCTTTATTAACCATAGCTTATACAAAAATAGATCATAATAATTTATCTACATCATGTGATGGTTTCATATGCTCAACGTTTAGAGCGGAAATGGTGAAATGTCGTGATAAATAAAAAATGTGTAAAAGTCAGTAAAAATATTTTTGAAAGAGTTTTGCATTCGCCCTTCAGCGCCTGAGATTGTAAGTGTGATTTCCAATGCTGTTGTTTTTTTTAAATTCTAAAAAAATGTGTTGAACAATTTGCTGACAATCATTTCTCGTGAAAATAGTCTTTTTTGTCTATCAATATAACTTTAAGCAGTGGAAGAATTCAAATACTTTCGGTCATCTTCACATTATTGATATCCACATGGGATATATTATACAAAAATATATTATAATGAATCATCCAAAATTTAGCAAAAGTATATTTGTATCATTTAAAATTCTCAAGGAAAAAGGAAAAAAATGGAACTCCGGTAGATACTCGTATGTATATTATGTTAAAGACCCTTTTAAGCGATTTATCCTGAAAAAGTTTGCGTTAGCATGAGAACATATAAGATTTAAAAGTTAAAATTATAATGTAAAAATAAGGACATTTTTATACAAGCCGGAGATTGACCCGTCACCACATCCTTCCTTTACATGTTAGTATGTATAACAAACGTTGAAGTACTTTAGAGTAGCCTGAAACCTTGAAAAGCACAAAGTGGCAGAGAGTGAACTTTTGGATGTCTGAAATTTCGTTTTTATGTGTATAATTTTTGTTTGAATTTTAAACTACCATTACGTTCATTGCGATGTTTGGTATGAGGTTCAGGGCTAGCAAACCTCTCTACTATTAATACATCTATTAATATAAATTCACAAGAATAAAAAGACATCAGATAATTTTTTCTAGTCTTTCCGATAGCGTGCGCGCCTAGCGATCCAGGAAATGCGGGTTCGATTGCTCATCTGTCGGATTTAGAAAATTTGAAAATGCAGGGCTGGATGCCTATTGGGTTGAGTAATTGTATGACAAACAATTCCTTTGAAAAATAATCTGTCAAGACGTCTTCAAATTGCGGATGTGCACATAATCCTCATTCTGAGTAGATATCTTCACACTGTGGAGATCCATATGTTTCATGTTGGGAGCGAACATGGTATAGAAGTAGAAGAATTTTTTCCAGCTTAACTGAGCAAGGTTATTTATACTATCGTTATATTTATACCTTCGTTTGAAGTTCTATTTTATTACGTCAATATTCACTATTATCAGCTTGAATCCAGCTACTTACTAAATAAAAACCTACCAATTAAACTTTTATCATCTTTGTATTGCATTATAGTTTTTTTTAATCTATTTCTAGAAGAATTATATATTAGGATTAAGAAAGCGATATTGCATTGGATAATATTATTAAAATGTTTAACCTGATAAACGTTCTGATATGTAAGGTCCGTTCATACTATTGTGCTGCTTTTTAAGTATTATAGAAAAATATAGTTTTTCATGTAATTCGCTATGTAAATACTGTTTTTTTACTAAGTAGGACAGTGGAGCTAGTCTGCGGAAATATATATGTTTTAATTTTTTTCACACGTGTTTGAATCTAGATATACATATAACTAAGAGGTTTGAACAACAAATTTAACTTCGTTAAATAGGAAGTGTAGTAATATTGAATATTAGAAAATAAAATATATGATTATTCTACTAAAAATTAAAAAAGTTGATAGTTATTTATTAAACACTTATTATTAATGGTGTTTCATGATTTGATGATAAATGGTATGAAGTGCAAATCAATTTAAATCATTTAAAGTGAAAATAACATAGTTTTGAATTGAAAAAAACACTAAACAGTTTCTATTTGACGATACGTGCCTATGTTTGCTGTGAAAGTGGAGCATATTACGGGTGTACTCGAAGATGTTCACTTCAGAAACGAAGTATTATGATCTCTTTAATGACGACTGTCTTCAAATAATAAATTGATAATAAAAATAGTGTAAAAAATATGTTAAAATAAGTCTTCAGTGTAGAAATTTACATGCCTAACTTTCAGGGCAAATATAACAGAAAGGAATCTAGTGAAAACTGATGTAATGTCAATCAGTGGATACAGTAAAACTGCATATATTATACTTTTATATGATAAAATATTTTTTACAAAGTTTTTTAGTTTAAAGTTTTACAATTTGTTGGAGGAAATTTTTTGCATATATACTACGTATGTGTGGCATTCAATAAATTACTGAAAATACTCATTCTGGCTCGTGCAAGTTTTTTGAAAAACACGCAGATTTTCGATAGTAAAAACTGAAACCAAACGATGGGGCACGTTTCCCATCGACTGTGTACTTGGGCACGTGTTTGATTCAACACGAACAAACGCCCCATGAATAAGTGATCGCTGATAAGCAGGGCCGGCTTGGACGTGACGACAGACAGCAAACACTTGCGAGGAGCGGTGACAGTCCGAGGAGTGGTATTTAGATTTAATACTTTCATTATATATCATTTGTTCATTTATTCTTCCATTATTATCTTCAAAGTTTTATAACACAAAAATAACTTTAAAAATCACAATATTTGTTTTTAATGATTAAACATATTGAAAAACACTTTGTATACTACGGATTGCAAGTGACTTGTTTATTTGTAGATTTTAAAGCGACACTTTTGCAAATCAATATTAAATGTTCAATATATAACAATGCTAAATCATATTTCGACAGTTTTCTGTACAAAAGCTAAACATTTCTAGAAGCTTATTTTTTATTAGTGAAGTAATATACTTATCTTTCTATTAAATTTTATGTTCATGTTGTAAAATGTGATGTACTATTAGAATAATTATATGTTGGAAATATACTTTTTGAAAAAGCTTTATATCAGGCTGAAAACACGACTAAGGTTTTAATAAATAAATGTGAATTTATTTTGATAATACGTACTATTTTTACATAATTACCAACATAACAGTCTTCCTTTTTATTTATAAAAATCTCCTTTTGTTCTTAAAGTTGTGCTGCTTTTTTATAAAAACAATTTATCCAGACGTAAACGACTATATTTATGATGAAAAATCAGTAAAAAAATTCTAAAATTGAATATACCTATACAAGTATATACAGATTGAATTGCTCAATTTATTACGATTTTATCACTACATTTTTGGATTTATAAAAAAAATCATATCAAATTATAGGATTTGAACTAGTTGAATTTAAACTATCGACGCATCATGAGTATCATGAATAAGATATTTTTCTATCGAGATAATAAGCACACTATTTGAAAATGTAAGTTAATCGATAAGTGTTGGAAAATAATTTATAAATTTAAAAAATCAAAAATATACCTGAATTATTTAAAACTGGTAAACTTCCATATGTGAGATCACTGTTAGCGACCC
>JAGVSQ010013641.1:0-11002 GCA_022683975.1 Rhyacophila evoluta
AATTTAAAATCAATTTCCATCAAGCACCATCAGTCGAAAATATTAATTATTGTATCTATGTAATTTTAATAGCACTTCAACGAAATATTAATTCTGATCGGATCACGTACATGTGACGTTTGAATATATTTTTTAACAGAGCGTTATTTGTGCAGAACACTTTATTAAATTAAGCCAACGTTACAACTTTATCTACTGAACGAAAAAACCTAAATGGAATGACCCGAGAGTAAGGATACCTACATATTACGGAAAACGAAATTTATCAGCGAACGCAGCGTTTAACGGATGATAGAAAAATTTGCTGCGAACACGGTTAAAATGAAATAATTCGATATTTTTGGGGGCGAGAGGGTAGTACAACTTTTAATTTTGTTAGCTCGGTCGCCTAAAATTCTTTCGAAAAGATAACACGGCCCACGAAGAATTGATTATAATTATTATTAATCAATCTCCGTCGACATCTTTTCATTATTTCTCCTCGCGAATTTGTGATTGATGGTTTCTGGAAACAAAGAAAAAGTCTTGCTTATTCTTTCCGCGTATAAAATAACTTTACTTTTGTTATCGGCGAAATAAAATGTATTAAACATTGTACTTTGCCAACTCACACTGGGAATGTCGATATTTCAAATGGCATAAAAATCGTTTTCACCAAAATTATTTTCTGAAAAACAAAAAACATCTCCATTGAATATGAATTCGGAACTGTTATGAGAATAATGTGAGATATTTTGCAGGCACTGTTTGCTTGGTGAATAGGGAATTAGAGATTTGTTTCTTCCTTATTCTTATTCACAGTGAGAACTCGCAACCTATAAATACATGTTTCTGTGAACATGATCAATTAATAATTTATAAAACATTTAATCCACTGATGAATTCATATAAAAAGTGTAGAAAAATAAAGTAAGAAAGTCAAAGATAAAATAATTTTTAGTCAATAAGTAATGGAAGTAATAATAAAAGGCGATGAGAAATGTAGTACCTGCGATGAAATATTCGAGATTTTTTGATATAAACTGAAGAATGATTGCCATTTCAGCGGTATATCATCATGTAACGACTCGGCCGCTGCGAAATTTATGGTTGGGAAGGCTTCTACGGATGAAGCCATTTTTTCTATGGCTCGGAAAGCATTTTTTTATGAGGTGAGAAAATTGCGATAAAAGGGATATCAAATAGCATTGTTTAAATTTATAAGTGGCAATAAGTGCTGAGAAGATGAGCTGTACACTTAGTGCAGGGTTTCGTTTGGTAGCCAGACGATAAATATTACTAAGTGTAATACAATAAGCAAGCACGAGAATAATGGATGAAACGGATTCTGAATAAAACAGTCAACATTATCAAAAAAGCTCGGTTTAATATGAGTGAGATGGCGGTGCAAAGATGAGTCATAATATATAAGAATCAGAAGTATAAAAATAACCAAAGGCACCATTAGGCGCAAGAGATAAAACGGCACATTATTATCAACTGGGTAATATTTTAATTAGAACGCAAGATAATAGATGGCGACATTTGAATAAGATCAGTGCATTGTCTATGATGAATGACGGAGCGAACAGTCAAAAATGTTTGTTTTCTGGCAGGATACACTTTATACTTACTGAAAAAAACCAACATATCTACAATTCACTGATTTTTCACTGACCGTCTAACGATTGAGTGACTTTGATTTATTCGTATTTTCATACGGTAATTATTCTTCATCCGTTGCACACAATTTTATTTTTACGAAACTAGGTCAAATTCATAATGCAAATATAATTATATTTATACCATCTCTTAAAAATTAAAGTAAACAAGAGTTTTAAAGGCGAGCGATTTATACCCTTCGTCTAAAATTTATGACCTACGTCACTAGAATAACTTTATTAAGCACTTCGTAATTCTAGAAGCCTTTAAGCCCTCCGTCACAAATAACAACCCCATCATGCCGATTATAATATATTTACTTGAGTAATATAATAAATATCGTATTTTGTTTCAAGTAATCTATATTAATGGTATTACGGTTGGCCATATTATTCTGATGTAATTTTCAGGCACAGGTAGAATTATGAAGCCGAGGCAGATGCAGAATAAATTGGCGGCTCACATAATGCCCAACCATCGCACTACTATCTTTTATGGAAGGTCGATTCGGTATGAAAGTAATTAATTTCGTTTTATAGTTGCGAGTTTGATTCAGATCCAATTAAGGTTCTCTGCCTAACGCAGTGGGTAACTAATTAGAGTTGATGGTTACCAATAAATCGTAAAATAAACCAATAAGAGAAAGTTATTGTTATAGTTATCATTTCTCCGGATTCGATTTTCTTTTTCTTTTTCCTTTCTTGTTGTTCTGCCCCTAGTTGAATAAGATTTGAAAGAGTTACTCAACCAGGTATCAATATTTTATTAATACGTTAATATCAGCGGAACGGAGCACATTTCGTTGAAAACATTCGAATACCTCGAAAGTTTGACATTAAAAAAAAAGACGAATCTCCGTAATATTTTATCAGGGTGTGAAATATTTCTGCTCAAAAAGGATCCATCACAAATAAAAATGAAAATGTGGTATCCGAAGTGATGCATTAATAATAACAGGCCAGCGTCGCGGGATCACCACATGTCGGTGGGGCAACTGGAGTAGTATAATTAATTAAGTTTGTATTATTCTATCGCAATATGCCAGACGCCATTTCGAGAGCAATACAAGAAAAAAATCGATTAGTCGATCTTTGTGATGAAAATATTTTTTCACTCACCACTAGGATCAGAATGCAAAATAAAAGAACATTTGAAAACGCCGTTAAATTAATTTGAAGAGACACAAATAATCATGTATTTAGTTAGTTACTAAGAATAATCGATAGGTTAGCCGTTATTTCACTACGATAATAAAAACTGTAATACTGACACTAAGGATAAGAGTATTATTTCAGTGTATTGATATTAGCAAGAAAGCTATCATTTCTCTCTCGATTTCATAAAGCTTGCCCCGAAGCGGGTGTGCCTCTGATTTAATATAATATAAACTATATTCTGTGACTTTGATTAAGTTTCAGTGCTGTACACCGTTAGAGAGATTGGCAATAACTCGACGATGCCCATATAATTTCATTTCCGTCGTCATAATTTCATCCCTTGAACAGAAGTAGGTGGTGCTTAAATATACGAAGGGATGAATTGGTCGATATCGGTCTGGAGCAATGGCGTGAACTGGAATAGGTACCTAAGCGATAAGAGGAGTTATGTTATGAACGTTACGTGGAAAAACAAAGAGATATCAAATACGGTCGCACAAGAAAATTATACTGTTATTACTTGTAATAGCATTTGGCTTAGTGTAACAATCTGTACTTAAGTGGACATATATTTTAAATTATATTCAAAGCAGTCCGCGTTGATATGGCAGGCGGTCTATTTTGTATTAACTGCAAATAAAAAAGGTTTTAGATTTGATTTTAGAACAATATTAATGTGACATTATCAAGTGCTGCAAATGATATGAATTTAATAAATACAAGAAAAAAGAGAATGACACAATGTATGAATGAGGTAGGGTCAGAGTTTATGGAAACAAATTAATGATGGCAATGAAATACGAGAATTATTGATTTTACAGTAAAATGTAACACATTAAAAAATATATATAAGATTTTTATTTATTGAAATAGATTTAGTGTACGTATGTATATTATAAATGTTGATATTGCGTACATTTTTGTACAAAAAATACATCTCGGAAGTAGTAGTTAAAAGATGCAAAAAATATTATCATAATTAAAACTGTATGCCTATAAACTAAGAGATGAACGGTTGTATTATTGGATGGAAAGAAAAGTATTAAGAAGAAATAGGTTGCTGGAGACCTGACGATTTTGCTAAAAGCGCACGTTCATCCTTTTTCATTCGGTTCGCATAATATGCCCGTAATTGAATCGAATAAGAAATAATTCAATTTCAAATACCGCTCTAAACCAATCTTGGATATTGAATAAGCATTACTATGGATTTGAATATTACTTTATTGATTAAATATACCCACTGAACCTTTATAGAGAGAAATAATACTGAAAAAAAAATATATATATTTTACGTATATAGTTAGATTAGGTTACTTCATATTTTTGTCAATTTTTTTGTGTACTTTACAGACATAAAAAATGAATTTAAGAAGCAGAGATTTGAATTGAAAATATTTAATATTGTTTTGGGCAAAAAGAGAAGAAAAAACAACATGTAATTTTTTTTATTTAAAAATCTCTTGTGATGATGATATTCAGAGCTTTCAATGATGTTCACTTGAGATTGTTGGCCTATAAATAAAACTTATCGTAGATGCATTATCGAGATAAAATGTATTTTTATTGTCAATGTCTTTAAACTATGAATGAACAGTTTCAAAATTAAAAGTCATCTACGAGTATTCCAATTACTGTACCTTTTAATTTGGGAGATATACATCAAATCGATGGTCTTGCAGTGATCTAAGTTAAGCAATATAATATGTAACACATATTTTAATGAAGTTTCTTTGAATAATTAAAAAAATATATTTAAAAATTCGGCTATGTAGAAACAAAAAACCAACGAAGGAAAATAATGGGCGTAGTCAGTCAAAATGTTGAAAATGATTTTCAGTTTGAAAATTAATTTCATTATGCAAACAGAATAGATACATGTGAATTATTTTTCGTTTTTATGCATATCAAGTTAACGACGGTGAAAATTTTAGAGTGTTCCTATGAAATGTAATATAATAATTATAATAAATATTACGCAACGAATGAACCCCTGAACGCTGCTGTGTTGATGACGGCTGTAAAGAAAATAATTGTATGCCCGTGCACTTGTATAAAAAAATCATTATTTTATATTATGTATATGTATTGTATATGTATTATGTATATGTATTATATTATGTATATGTATTGTCTGGAAGTTGACCCAAACGAAAATTACAGATATTATTCTTGTGTAAAGGTCTGTTTTTGCGGCCGAGACAGTTTATTCGCTCTATAAATTTCTCTTGCGTGTGGTATTTTATTTTTATCTCTTGTTGTGATATAAGCTGGAAGCAAACGCGGGAGTCTCAGAAGACCAACTGGAGAGGTTTATAATGGGGTCAACGATGTCAGCAATATGTCGGCAAATGGAGCATTACGTAAAACTTCCAATAGCCTCTGCATATATTAACATACATTTTACAGCTCGGTACAGAACAAGTCGGCACATCGAACAAAATCAATATCGACTCAAAATTAATGAAATAAATTTACATACATAAACTTACGATTCATTAAAAATTATCTATGCAGTCGCCGAATGTATTCAATTACTTGTTTATATCATGTGGGTGTTAGGTGCCGAGAGGCGAAATACTGATTACGTTATTTTAATTGCGGATTAAGTCAACTATTGAATATCTTAAAAATGGTTTAATTATGTTGACTAGACATACATCGCAAATTTTAGATACATTATTCCGTAGGCTAGTGAGTGATGGGATTGTTATTAATCGTTTTCCATCTAAAAGAAAATAACTAAATAACATGGGGGGCGATTTTACACAGATTTTTTGAAACGATAGGCATTATTCAGGGCTTTCAGTCGATACGGAAATGGGGAAGAAAACATTACAGATAACTGCGATATGACACATGTGAATACACACGTCATTTGAAAAAAAAAGTATTTCGTATCACCTAGATACGCTGGGAAACGTTACTAATACGAGAACGAGGCGTATAGATTGATTTATTACCATAATACAATAATACCGTTACAAAAACCATCTACATATTTGAAAAGACGTCAAAAAATAACGCGAGATATTTGAGCATGTGGGTAGTTAGAACAGCGCGATCCATATTTTACTTATTGAAAAATGAAAATTTAAGTTTCGCATTTCGAATGTATTATAATTAAAATTTACATAATAAGCAAGTGGGATTTTGTCGTAAACAATAAAAGTAATAAATAATCAATAATAGAGCGAATAAAGCAAGACTGGTTTTCATAAGACCAATTCAAGCGTATTATTAGGCGTAACTAATTTCAATATACGTTTATAATTTATAAAGTCGCAGTATTCCAGGAGAACATGAAACGCTTCCTTATGTTTCTTATTTTACAATATATTTCTAATTTATGATATCAGGATATACGGTTATTGCCGGACGTCAAAACCCCTTTTGTTGGACAACAAGCGAGGCTTTACCAAAGCCATTAAAAATTGACAAATAATTCTGAACATCGAATCGAATAAGCAGAAAATTGAGAACAATGTACGAAATGAAAATTAATGACCTGGTTTCACGTAGAAGTTAAAAGGAAACAAGGGGCTTAAAAAGTCATACATTATGTAGGAATCTAGTTAGCTAAAAGTTTGCACGAATTACGGTGGATTACGACTCAACTAATTCATTAATTTGGGAAGTACTTATTTAGATTACGCTCAAATAATGTGAAAGCGAAAGATAAAGAAAGAGTACACAAAAAGCTAATTTTCTTGAATGCGGATTTCTAAAATACATATTACTTTTTATACTTCGTTCAACGAATGTTTTGGTGTGACTGAATATTTTTCTGTCTTTTTATTGTTATCCGAGTTTCACATTACACATTTTAATCATTAATAAGACGATGTGCACACATTTCGAAGACTCTTATGGGTGAAGCCCGGGCCGCAAAAAGCGATCGATGGGGGTGTTTTTAGATTTCAAACGGATTTTTTGAGTTTAAAATAACCTTATAAACCACCTAACACTAACGCCTTGAGGTTTTTGGAGACTATTTATATTAGAGATTTGGCGACTTTTCTAATATGCTACCAGTTCAACATGCTTTACATCATTTGGCTCGTTTGTTATCATAACGCTTTCATTTTATTTCGAGGAATAGAAAGCTGTTAATAATCTTCCATTTTTTTTTGTTAACACTTTTTTATTTTATTTTAGTTTAATGACGTCGTCGTATACTAAGACTAAAATAAGTAATATTTTTGTATGTTCACGGATATCTTTACAACATAAGTATATAATATATACAAAAAATACATAGATGTTGAATAATAAATTATGTTAGATCTAAAATAAGAACCAGAAAAATCGATGGCAATAATAAAGAATATGCTAATTAAACGACAAATTAATAAAAAAATGTGGATTTAATTCTTTATTACTTACTGCTCATTTCTTATGAAGATTTAATAATGATCAGTTCGCTTCAGTTCCGTAATATTTAAATAGACTGTAGCTATTTATAAACGAAAAATATTAAATTAGAAATCTTTCAGCATGCAACAGGACCAACGAAAATCGAATAGATATGAATGACATGGAAATTAGCTGTTTTAATCGTGACCGATATATTTCGGAAAGGGAATTCCATTTTAACTTTAGATAGCTCATAAATAAGACACGGGAGGCACCTTAATCCTGTTCCTAAAATTATTCAGACTCCTAGAAACCTTTGTCAAAGCGTACTACCGTATCATATGTTATGGATATGTAGGAAATTGTACATTAAACTCATTGGATGCTGACTGTATTATAACTTCGTTATACGTAATATGAATAAATATACGTATACTATATAAAGAAATCATACGCGTTTAAATACCTGGTATACGTATGTTAGAGGGCAATAAGATTAATTTTTAGTTAATTATATATATGCTAATTATAAGAGTTCAATAATATGTCAGAAAACCGAATTATTAGACATGCGCTGAAAAGTGGCGGTTATAACAATGTAGATATTTACCCTAAATTGAATGGTGAAAATTGAAGAAAAATAAAAAAATACGCTATAAAAACAACGTCACAAATGATAAAAAGTATACTGACATCATATCGATACCATGTCACAGAATTTATATTATTTCGATGTGTTCTTTGTTCGCGGTACGAATGTAAAAAGTAAACATAGCTACCCAATAAGAAGTCACATTATCATTCATAATATATTGGCGAAAATAATAATTCTCGTCAAACGACTTGAAAAACAAGTTGTAGTCGTTATCGACAATTTAAATGGCACGACGTCACGTATTAAATATGGATAAAAACGAAGTACTCACAATTTGATGATTGACAATAAACATTAAATTTATCAACAATTCAATGGAAAAAAATATTATTTTAAGCTAGTAAAATAGCATCGTCTTCTAGAAACATATGAAAACTATTGAATGATATGAAAAATGAATAATTAATCCTTACCTCGAAAGTCCCTTATCAGCCCCGGAAGAAAAGCAACCCAGATAGTCGCGTATGAAAACACAGACGTCACGGAAATTCGCAGATATGAACGACAAAAATCGCAATAATTTCGACGGCAAACGTGGCGTGAAAAAACGCAGACTTTTCCGGTGATAGATTCGGCACGAGGGTTAATAATTAATTCTTGCGCACTATTATGTTGTCTGGCAGCAAAACGGGAGCGAAGGTGTAGCCTGAGATGTCACCTGTACAGGATCAACAAAGATGCTGCAGTGCCGGAGGAAGGGATGGAGACGTGATCAATAAGCGGCGCGACGTGCTGCCATCTGGCGTCGCGGCGCTAAACTCTGTTCCGACGCTGTGGTAAGCGCCGTCCTGTCGCTCGGAATCGACGGGAGATGTCCCTGCGGACTGCGCTTCGCGGAAAATTGGCGCGAGATTCAGATAATACAATACTACAAAAATTGAATTTAAAATAAATTATACTAAGCAAAATAATTATTTAAAAATTAGATTCTTTTCGTTTTTTCATCGTTATTTTGTCGTGAAATCAGCAGAAGCCTATGACTTTATTTTAATACTTATCTTTGCGATCATTATTGGTTACAGATTGTTCTAGTTCTTTGACTTATTGTACTTATTTATTTATTTTTTCACGATTACAGTCAATACGCCATGAGCACCATTAACATGAGATTTCAGTTGCGGAAGATTTTTGAGCTGTCGAACGTATTATTTAACTCCAAATTTATTTTAAATAATTGAACTATTTTAATGTTTTTGTCAATAATTATTTTTAAAAAGGTCCTCAAAGATATATAATAGTAAAAACAGAGATTTTTTCTTAATTACGCACCGTGAAACAGATATCTTACAACATAAAGTTATGAATTAAATCAAAAAAAAAATCTGATAAATGAAATACATTATAAATACTTTATGCGTAACCGTTGATGTGTACAATTGAATTAAAACATGCAATAAAAGTTCTCCTAAAAACAAATTGTAGAAAATTTTCAGATTACTAAACAGTGAAAAGGTGCGGCGTGTATCTTAAGTAAAATAAGTACCGATAAAAGCAAATTAAATACGGGATGCTGAACAAAGGAGATAATGAGTTTTTAACAGAGAAGAATAATAATTAAGTGTTGCGGTGCGGAGAACTTACTATCTACATTCTGCGAGAGAAAACTTTAAATCTGATTTCCTTGGTGCTTTCTTGCTGACGGTTGGAAAGTTTGATTGAGGAAAATAGAAAATGAGCAAAGAAAATGATGTCATTTAGATTTCTGATACCTTAGAATTATACCTTCACTTTTCATTGAAATTTGTTCGTAATATTTTAACTTCAGTTATCATCAATTTTTCACTAAGCCTCATTTGTCATTGCTGAAGCTGACGTAGTACTCTTTCTAATAAATTGTAAATTTACCTGCCAATAACATGTTACTTACAATTTTTTTTATATACGATGCTCGCTCCCAACGTGGAGCATATAGATATACACAAGTTGAAGATATCCACTCCGAAAGAAGAGTATATGGATCTCCGCAGTGCGTCCTGAAAGATTATTTTTCACGAGAATTGTTTGTCAGACAATTACTTAATTTCGGATTTTGAAAATCCGAGAGATGTGGGAATCAAACCCGCATTCCTCGGATTGCTAGGCGCGCACGCTACTAACTACGCTACCGGGGAGACAAAAATATTAGTGGATAACAATGTATGTTTCAGATCAATAATGGAATAGTGATGATATAATTATCGAGAATGGATGAAAAATCTTACCGAACATCATAATACGCGAATGATATTGTATAAACACGAAATAGTAAACAAATATCATAAGCAACTTTTATTGAAAGTACTAGAAATCTGCGTAAAACTTCAGACAATATTGGAATTAAGAGTATCAGTAACTAAATAAAACCATAAATGACATGTAGAAGTCTGTTCCGACAGAATGAAATAAATGAATTAGTAGTTTTTGAATCCAACATATATGGCGGGTATTATTAACTCGCAAATACTACGTGGGCGGGTAATACTGAGATAATGATGGATGACAAGACACCTTAGACGGAGAGCAAATATACTATTTAACCGAGCTAGAGACGATAAAGAAAGAATTAACGTGAGGAATGATTGAGGCGGAAAGAAAACCGTGGGATATGGCAAAGGTGGGCATATTGCTGCGTTATTTTATTTAACTCTAAAATCTAATCAAGTATACGTTTATCAGACAGATGATTAGGTATTATCCCAAAGTAGAAACAAGAGTTTGAATATTGTGCTGATGATTTTGACTATAATAATTATTATATTATATTTTTAACAAGTTTTCACTCCACTAATATATCAGTTGAACTACCGAGCCGTGTCGTCTCAATTTATCTGGTCGGAATTGTGGGCGAAAGTTTGTCGAGCTTAAAGCTTTACGAAAAAGAAAGACGCTTTGAACGTTTGCTTCTCGTTAAAATGAATCCGAAGAAAGTAAACATTTTTGTGTAGTGTTTGCGAACAGGAGAACGTCTGGGGGAGCCAGAGCTACAGGATCTCTGTTCGATTGTTGGTTTGTGTGTGTTACATCTTTGCGAACAGGCTTAATACATAAAACGGAAGCGGACGGAAATCCCATGACAATTAATTTTGTTTGCGTACCGATTCGCGTCGGTTTTAAAAATATATTTATTCTAAAATCATTTCCTTCACAAGAAATTTTAACTATCTAATATTTAAAAGTCAAAATATGTATGTTCGTTCGTTCGTTCGTTTGTCCA
>JAGVSQ010013642.1:0-11002 GCA_022683975.1 Rhyacophila evoluta
TTGTTAGTATGCGGGTTAGAAAAAAACAGTGATTACCTCTTCTGGGTGTATATTTTTGGTTCGGTGTCTTTGTCATATTAAAGTATTGATGTTTTCAAATCATTATATGCATTAAAATGAAAAAAATCAATTTGTGGCTTGGTCGTCCTATCAAGCCGCAATTGGCCATAGATCGTATACGTAAAACATGAATTCCATTGGAGAAGGTTTGTTTCTTTAAATATCTCAGGTTATTTTAATAATACATACATTTTTAATTTTAAATTATTTTATCAAACATAACTTGAGATATTTAAAAAAACAAACCTTTTCTCCAGTGTAAATATATTTTATACGCATACAATCTTTTGCCTATTTTGGTTCAATATGTTCACTATTCCCTTTGAAGCATTTTAACATAATAGTAGTATTATTTGTTACATTACGTTGAAGACATTAAAGAAAACAAACATTTTAGAGAAAATACAGTGGATTTATAAATTTTTCTCTTTTCAGGCCAATTATATATTGAAAGACGAAAGTCTTTTGAATGCTGAACCGTATCAGTATGACCTAATCATGTGCCTGTCCGTCACCAAATGGTTCCACTTGAACTGGGGAGATGCGGGATTAAAGCTTGCCTTCAAAAGGATGTTCGCACAATTGAGACCTGGCGGAAAACTTATCCTTGAAGCACAGAGTTGGGCCAGCTACAAAAAGAAAAAGAAGTTAACCGTGAGTACACATATACGACGACTATGTCAATTTCTGCATGAATGCAATACATTAATCTACTTTCATTTACGTCTCAAAACTTTATTTCAAAATTTAAGATCTTTCTTTATTTTTCAGGAAACCATCTATAGGAATTTTACATCAATAGAGTTCTTCCCGAACAAATTTAGAGAGTATCTTCTTTCTCCAGAAGTTGGATTCAGTAAGTGCTGTGTCTTGGGTGCGCCTCAGCACCTCAGCAAAGGATTCCGCCGGCCCATCCTCCTTTTCATAAAGGGAGACTTCACACCGAGTAAAGTACGCTGGTCTGATGCATACGCCCCCTCTTCACATCACCAGCCGGAGGTGGGCGCTGAAAGTAGGCCTAAGAAAGTGTACGCCAATGTGGTTAGTCCTGCTGGCCGTAGATGGAGCGGAAATAATACGCCTCTATATGGAGCGGCCACGCCATATTCCGTCCGCCTTGAGAGCAATGCGGAAGAATCTCCATTCTACGATCCACGTAGTGATAGTTACTTGCCCTCTTACTCGTGTTCTGCCCACCCAAAAACGGTGTATGCCAGCCTCAGTTCGCCTTTGAGTGACTACGGAGGAACTCCTGTGCATTCCACAGAAAGTCCCTGTCAGCCCGTCCGTGGAGGTGTTTATGCCGCTGCTGCGTCTCCTGCATCGCCGTTCCTAGAGCCATCTCCAGGAAACTCAGCCACACCCAGTCGTCCCTTTGCACCCTCCCCCTCAGCGGGGGGTGACTCCCAATTGCACAAGCGGATAGTGTATGCTGGCCTGCCCCGAGGGTCACCGCGTGAAGAAAGCGCCGGCGAAGGGAGAGCGAGCCTCGGCCAGCCTGTGTACTCTCCCAGTGTGGCGGGACCGTCTCTCCGTGGCCATTCTCCTCTTCACACGGGCTCGGCCCTTTCTCCTCTGCCGCTTTCACTACCGGATGAAGTCGATGACAATCGTTTATTACCATCGGAATAGATGTTTTATCATTGCAGAGTTGATGTTGGAGGACAATACTTTAAAACGTATTGAATTATAAAATATAAAATTTGTGATAATCGATGAGTGTATATAAATATTAAATTTGTATGGGGTGCGGGACGCTAGCCGCATATGAGCGACGGTACTGGCTGATGAAGATTATGGAGTTTTAACATTAGCTCATTGTTTTTTTTTTCTTTTATTGATAATTTATATTGCCTCAAATTCTGAAGAACAGAATGCCAGCAATTTTTAATTATCATAATAATTCTCGCTCTTTGTTAGAGAAAAGTTTGCATTGTTCCTCTTATTTAATTCAAAAGTACACTTTATCTGGTAGATTGGTATTTTTCTTTTTAATACAACTTATCATTGATGAATAACTGCTTTATTTTATAGAAAATCTGAGACACATATAATTCATATATCTGTGATATTTAGCTTCTCTCGTTTTACTGTTGATGTGAGATAGCATGCCTCATTTAAAAATATCTCACAATATGAACACGAACGAATGTTACAACCACTGTTAAAAATATGGTTGTAATTCTACTGCAATGTTAAATACCAAACAAAAAAAGTGAATCATTTATTGAATTATTAGTGCAGACTTTTCTTCATTCCGTATAATGTACTATTATATTTTGTAAAGTTCATTTTATTTTTTGCTTCCCCTTTGCTTGCAAAACTCAACCCTCGATCAGCTAAATCAAACCAAATTTGTTGATCTTCTTCTTTTATTTTTTATTTCTACATTTTATTCTACATTTAAGCAATAGCAACATAGATACAAAAGTATTAGTTTTAATTTTATGTTCTGCACTTTCAAATACATATGTAACTGTATTGGATTAATAATATACATAACCTTTTGCAGAAAAAAATACCTTTAAAATATTCTTTTTATTTCAAGATACCACTATATAATCTAGCATCAGTTACTCCGGAACCTTTTTCATGATACAGTGGAAACCTTTTAACATGAAACCAAGGGGACTGAAATATTTTTCACGTTAAGTGAATTTCATGTTAAAAAACAGATTTTTCCTATGTTGTAAAATTGAATCAATTCGATTTTCTGTTAAAATTAACACTTTTAAATGTTACACTATTAGAACATATTCAATAAAAAACACACCCAAAATAAATATTGTTCTGACAAAAAAATTGACGCCTTTGATACATGCGTCACCGAGTTCGAAGAATAAATCAGGATTAAATTTACCTAAAGATGAGCAGTAACTAGGAATTATTTTTGAAAATTTTGCATCTAGTGAAAAAATGATATGCAATAACATCTGAGTAATTACGCGGCTGCAAATGGTAAATAAAATTTGTTCCTTCGAATGCAAAAACTTTAATTGGGCTTTTAGTTTCGTGTTCCAAGAAATTACTACTGTTCTAGTGAAAATAGGGGTAAAAACATCTGGGTGATGAGCTGCCAAGGCTAGGTAAATTTGAAAAGCTAGTGATACTACATGGATTTAGTCAGGTCCACAGTATTATTTCATACTAAGTCTTTTCATGTTAAGTGGTTTCTACTGTATTAATTAATATTAATATACACTTCAGTGTATTAATATTGACCCTACATACCAACTTATTCAATTTGCACGTAATTAAAAACCTATAAAATATTCAACTGAAGAAATTAATTGATAGCCATCATTTGACAGCACATATTACAGAGTGAAGTAATATTTATCTTCATTTAAAAAAAGTGTATTTCGTTTTCATTAACTTCTTAATACTTACTTTACAAGATTTTTTGGTCCTCCTGCACTATTTTACAAATGTATGATACGTTTTGTCAACTTGTGGCTTCGAAATATGTTTTTGTTACAATAGAAGATACCGTTGCATGAAAGGTAGAAGAATTTACGATATATCATGGAATTAATAAAGGTTTTAAAAAAGATTTTGAAGGAAAGATAATTTTCTCTTTCATCGTTAACTTTCAAAATTAATAATATTATTCTAGGATGAATTTGAGACTGAAAAATTAGGTTTTGGAAAATGTTTCACAGCATCATGTCACATTGTACTGCTAAAGAATAAATAACACAAAATTCCAAGCTGTATTGAAAATATCCACAGCTAAAATATAATTATAATCCAAAACATTTCCACGGAATGATTTTTTCTATGCCATACTCACTGCACACACATGCCAACTAAGAATTCAGTGGAAAGCAAATTGTGGTATTGTGCTGTTCCCATTTGCAACCATTCGAATAGTTTATGAGCTATAGTTGTAAATGACCAGATAAATCCAGAATTAACTGCTGAAAATACAGAAATGTTTAAATATTTCCCGAAGGTATCATTGTGGGTCATCATAGATCTGCTAATTCGAGTATTATTTTTTTGTAAATTCATTGTATTTAAAGCATATTTTATCAACCTTTATTCCTTCACCTATGTTTGGCTACTTTATACAACAATAGTCTTGTTTTAAAAAAATCTCACTGAAACTTATGTTTATAGAATGTGGTTTTTACACTAGGCATTTTGCTGATGAATTTTCAATATTTATCCACGTATACTATGGCGTTCTATTTTACACGTCTGGATTTTTCTTTTCCGGAGCAGTCTTTCTATTTTAACCGTTTCAATACCGTAAGGCCACTGGTGGCCGCTACGTAGGCGCAGCGCCAATACTTTGTATTAAAAATTATTCCAGAAGGAATTTTAACCATATTTCTTTTTGTGTGGCTAGCTACATCTATACACTATCCCTACAAAAAAAATGAACATTCTGCCGTTGGTAGATCTTATTGAAAAAGGGATTTTTGTAGAAGTCGAGCGGTAGATGTCACTAGGGCTACCACTTGTGGTGAAATCGACATAAAAGATCGATTCTTTTGTTTTAAATTTATACCTGAATTTCAAGAATTTGTCCCTTTTCCTTGCCTTTACCATATTTCAGGACACAATTTCAAGTTTGCCCGTTTTTACTCGAAACAACATGTCCATGATTTACTCTCCCGCGAATTTATAAAATATTATTTTGTCTGTATAGTTTTTTGTGATAACTGACGACACTATACTACATAATCGTGTTCTGTGTTTTTTTTTTTTGTGAAATTAATAATTATATAACAATAATTATTTTTTGTGAAATTAATAATTATAAATAAAATGGCCTACCTGCAAAATTAAAGTCTTGTAATTTTGTGATAGCCCTGAATTTTTATTTATAGTAAAATTGTAAACTATTAACAATCAAATTTCAAGTGATAATAGATAAGAACCGATGCATACTTTTTTTTTTTGTAAAAATTATATTTATTTATGCTTTGATATTTTTAAAAAATGATTGAAACGTGCGGTCCTAATCTCAAAACCTTACGGTACTGAAACGGTTAAAACATTTTTCTAGATTGAACCATATTCAAATAAATACAGTATACATGAAAAAATATGTTTTCACATTGCCGAAATCCATATACTCCACTTTCAGAGCGGACTTCTTCAGATTGTAGGACCCATATGCTCCACTCCCAGAATGAACATGTTAAAAAAATGGATAGCACGGAGATAGCTGAAAGCGAGTTAGTTATATTTAACTGCCACAAAATTCCTTTACTGTCTAAACAATATTTGCATTCATATTCATATTTTATATCCTCTTGGGTGTATTATTAGTTAATTTATCAACACAAATTTTGCCCCCACTCATTAATACCAAATATGATGCACTTAACAATAATCAGGTAAAAAAGAAAAATGTGTTTGACATTTAAGATATAAATAACTTGAATGTGACTCAAATAGCAATTGCACAAAAGAATGGTCACTTCCCAACCTATTCAATTTCATTCCTCTCGCAAATTCAGTACTATGTACTAGACCAGTGCTTCCCAATTACTTTCATGTCACGCCCCCATAAATCTGAAAGAATTAATTCCCCCCCCCCCTCCAAAATTTTTGCGCATGTGCTTACATCATCTTCTCGGTGTATATAAATATGTTTTCATATGTGCTATTATTTAACAGACTTAAATATATACATTCCCTAAATATGTCATGTGGAAAAATATTCATAAATGAATATTTGTACTTTGTGCTGAATATTTTCGCGGCCCCCACGAGAAATCCTGTGGCCCCCAATTTGGGAAGCAGTGTACTAGACTAAAAACAACACAAAAGTTGCTTAGTGCTGATTAAATTAATTTTACAGAATGAAAGACGTTATTGATTTGAAACAATCTCATTTCAAACATCTGGACTTATCTGGTGATTTATTAATGCTATTAATACATACAATTAATCAAATACATGGAAATAGTACAAAATAATATTGCACCATATACAATTCAACAAAAATCTCAATGATATTAACTCTCGCCTTAGTGTCTTAAAAGCTATGGTGCTGGCTCCCGAGTCTCCAATAAAAAATGTATGTTATGAATTCAAATTATCCAAAATCTGCGAGATCAATTATTTGAAATAGCTATGAAAATCATTTTATTATGTATTAAAAGTCAAATAATATAAAATGTGTGCAAAAAATGCAAAAATAAAAGACGTCATGTCCGGGCAGATATCATTTACTTACTGATGACTATCTAACTGCTTTGAATACTCCCTCTCTTTTGCTCCGAGACATAATTCAAATGAGCGATGGATGCTGCCGTTACACGCATACCAACATCATCTGATACACACATGCCAGTCCTAGGTTTTATACAACAATTATTTCTGTTGATATTGATCAATTCTTTTATTTCTCAAGAACACTGGAAATTACAGGGGTTTTTATGAGAAATAAATAAAGTATAAAGACCTATATATATATTTGGAGAAACAAAATAAAATATATTGCATAAATACTGGTCACTCACTTTTCACCATGGCCAGTGAGAGTTAATTCATTAGGATATTGTTTGAATTTATTACTTATTAAATGTATCATTTTCTATTGATTTTATCAATAAGCCATTCCTTTCAAATTGAAAGGCCGTGCAAATCAATCTTTTTGCATATTTTGTTGTCATATAGCCATTATTTTTACTTGATATCTAAATAATAAAAATAAAATTGCTGTTAAAAGAGTATCTATACCCCTTACTCTTTATTCATAAACATAACAATTAACCGAACGGCCAACAAAGACCAGAACATATTAAGTAGCTGACAAGCATTCTATTTTGCATAATCATTTAATATATTTTATCAGCCACAGATATGGGATGTAAGGTTATCTTTTTCATTGAATGTATTCAGTATGTAAAATATGTTTACTTGATAAATTTTACTTTTGAAAATGTGTTGTTTTATTTAAATATGAACCTGCACACTTTTAATTCCTATTTTTGCAATATCCCATCATTGTTTTGTACAATTTAAAATTAGTAATAAATAAAAGTGGTGAAATTATATTACTACAAGTTTATATCCAGTTCATTTAGTTGCTTCGGTGGCTGTAAAATGAATTTTATGAGCAAGTCTTGTGAAGATTGTAAGCAAATTGGCCAAATCATCCAACACTGGAGGACGCAGGTTCTAGTCCGACAGCTACACAAAAAAATCTATGCGCATTTTGACAAAGTACATGTATTATAGGTTCTGCAATTCGATGTCAACTGATACTGGTGATAAATTAATGTTTAGATTGTGGAAATCTATATGCTCTGTATAATGAGCAGAACAGAAGATGAAGAAATATATCACTGTTACCAACAGAGAAATTAAGTTTTCGAAGTAGTAATCTTAGCAGATTTGACTTCATATCTTGTTGCCATGCAAAATATGATTCTGGCTAGCATATTGAATAATCCTCTCAAAACTGTATGCTCCATCTTGAGAGTGGAACGATGTTGACATTGCGACGTTGGAAATTTAAGGCTCAGGACTTCATGCTTACATAGAAATATGATATTAATTAAAACAACTAATAATAAAGAAACAAATTTTTATTGTACAAAATTATTCCAAAACTTGTTCGCCTTCCTTCATTTCTTTCAAATTCAGTAATTCCATTTGTCCATTACCCTTAGTCTCTGATGATATAAGCTGGTCAAGGGTTCTGAATTGGCCGGGATCAATAAGACAAATAATAGTCATGGTGCCACCTTCCCAGTCTTCTTTTTCAATAGTACTTGTCAATGGTACAATCTTCTCTCTTATTTTCCTGGCTTCCTTTCCACTGATGGTAGCTTTAATTCTCATTTGGGCTCTCTCCAAAGGCATGGTGACCTTAAGAAGGGGGATAACATCAAGAGCTTGTTGCTTTGCATTACGATTTGCCTTCACAGAGAAATGTGCGTCTTTCATTGCTTTCTCGATAATAGATACAGGATACGGCCTTTTTGTTTCTGGGTTGATACATTTTTCAGCAACAGTGGTAGCAATGTCTTTAAATAATGAATCCAGTTGAGAATGTCGCTCCTTATCTGAAACCTGCAATTCTCCCTTTTCCAGAATCTCTTTACAGATCTCGGTTACATCATCTTTGCCAAATATTTTCTGGAGGTCTTCCTTTTTAGCTACCTGTCCTTTAGAAACATTGGTAAAAACCGAATGTGATTGTAGAACTTCATCGATGTCCTTTTCACTGTAAGAACAAGGAAATAATTGTCAATATTATTTATTGAGTTCACGCCAATACGTTTTTATCTACAAAATTATGTGAGACTTTGTAAAACCTATAATATGAAAAAATACTTTAGTTTCATAAAATATATATTTAATGATAGTAATGACTAATTATACTAAATTACTATTGCACTGATAAATTTAACAAATGTAATTTAACCTATAGAATTAATTAATTATTTTATCATTTTGAAATGCAGCTTTACTAAGTAACTGTTAATTTAATTAATTATTTGATGCATTTATTTTCTTATCTGTGATGGATATACTATGTTCAGCTGCATTATCATTATATATTTATTTTATTGTGCACTCTTCGCAAAATATTTTAACTAGAAATCTAAATAGTTTATTAAAAAATCTGACATTTGTTTGCATAAATCACCTAAATTTCTTTACTATATCAATACAAATACAACTACAAATATTAAACCCTAATAATGAATGCAATGTGTGGGTTGACGCACTACGCAGTGCAAATTATTTAGGAATTCATTGTGAGTTTTCGTAATAAACATATGGTAATGTTATTCGAAATACAAAAATACAGTGCATGGCAATTATGAACGCTGAACATCTTTATTTAATCAAATTTTTAAATAAAATAAACTTACACTTTACTCCTCCACGAGAGAACTTTGTTTTTGTAGCATGCAATTTCGAAGCGCTTGCCACCTTTTTTGAGACGTACAACCGCGACATTCGTCAGTCTTATTTGGTTTGTCGGAGTAAAGATCTTCGACATTGCAATATGATATTAAAAAAATATTCAATAAAATAATTTCAATAGCCGACCAACTTACGATAATATAAACTGTCACAACTCAAAATAAAAATAATCATAGAGCGTAAAATGAGCTGCCATATATAATAAATAAAAATCCCGTTTTTAAAAGAACACTAATGAAATTTAATTTGCGTATTACCCTCAGCAATACTCTTCTTATTGAATTTAACAATAGATATCAAGAGAAAATATTGCAACCATTTTTATAGGATGTATCTAATGTAAAGTTTATATTTTTTGACTGAATAGTCCTTTAAAATATTGAGAGTATGGCAAGAAATTTCGAAATCGGTTGTCAGAAGTTGCCGTCGAAAACATTACAAAAGTATTGAAAACTATCAATGAAAAATCACTTCATCTTCTAATATTATTAAAATGGCTGTAATTCAGACATCTTTGTCATTGAGTTGTATATCTTTTGTTCGTACACCACAGATTTTCCGTAGATGTTATGCGTCTAGAAGAGTTGTCGTAACCGGCTCTGGGGTTATATGCCCTGTCGGTTGCTCAACTAAAACTGCGTGGGAAAACGTTCTTGGCGGAGTTTGCGGAATCGAAAAACTTCCCGATGATTATCAAAGCTTGCCATGTAGAATTGCTGGTCTTATACCGAGAGGTGATGGCACTGATGAATTTCAGATTAATAAATATTTTAGTAAAGGCATGATAAAAACTATAGCACCTGCTACCGCTCTAGCATTAGTTGCAACAGAAGAAGCTTTGACAGATGCTGATTGGAAGCCCGAAGACGACCATATGAAGGAAAGAACGGGCGTAACATTTGGAATGGGCATGATCGATCTGAGCGATGTGTGTGCAACAAACGATTTGCTAAAACAAGGGTATAATAAAGTTAGTCCGTATTTTATACCAAGAATATTACCAAATATGGCTGCGGGACAAATTAGTATTAAATACGGTTTCCGAGGCCCTAATCATTCGGTTTCCACAGCTTGCGCAACAGGTGCTCATTCTATTGGAGATGGCTTTCGATTTATAAAATCAAATGACGCAGATGTTATGATTTGCGGAGGCGCTGAAGCCTGCATCAGTCCTTTGAGTATTGCTGGGTTTTGTAGATTGCGCGCTTTAAGTACATCTTATAATGACAATCCGAAAGAAGCATCTAGGCCTTTTGATAAGTCGCGTGAAGGCTTTGTAATGGGAGAAGGAGCAGCTGTGCTAGTTTTGGAAGAATATGAACATGCTATCAAGAGAGGGGCTAATATATACGCAGAAATATTAGGCTACGGACTTTCAGGAGATGCATCGCACATAACTGCACCCAGGGAAGACGGATCTGGAGCTATATTATCAATGTCTAGAGCGTTAAATGAAGCAGGCTTAAAAGCCACTGATGTTGGTTATATCAATGCGCACGCTACTTCAACCCCTGTCGGAGATGCAATCGAATCACGTGCCATAAGCACGTTATTTAGCAAATCAGAAAATTTTGTCGGAGTTTCCTCAACCAAAGGCGCACACGGGCATTTACTTGGAGCAGCAGGAAATTTAGAAACTGTATTTTCAATGATGGCGTGCATCCATGGCATTCTTCCGCCAACTATAAATTTGTCCAATTCTGATGATGTTATGCCTCTGAATTATGTTCCAAATGAAAAGCAAGACTGGCCAACATCTTCGAGACGAATAGCTTTAAAAAATTCATTTGGATTTGGCGGAACGAATGCAACACTGTGTATTAGCTCTATGTAAAATAATACCTATTAATTATACAAATTTATCAATTTCAGTCTTATAGATATGTAGGATCTCATATATTTTTGTAAATAATAAATTTTTATCTTGAATATTACTTTTCTTGTGTATCTATATATAGCGGGGTTTCCCAAACTTTCTGCGAAACCTGACTAGGTGTTCCGCGACAATTTGGAAAGCTTTTATACACTGTAACAAATT
>JAGVSQ010013643.1:0-11002 GCA_022683975.1 Rhyacophila evoluta
ATTTATGATCATTATTGAGGAATTAAAAATAATTTACGCGCGCGCACCGCGACACGTCTACACAGGTCGATATTTAAAATCAAACTGAGCTATAGTCGATATCCCGACGGTACACAGTTTACGCAGTAATAAAGCGTCGATATATCGACGGCCCGCAGTAAAAAGGTTAATGGTTTGTTTATATTAAAAATCTGATACTGAAATACACAAACATTTGATGCAATTTTATTTCCATGGCATGTGGCACGCGACATATTATTGTATTGAAAAAAAAAATTTGGCACTCAGGCTCAAAAAGGTTCGCCATCCCTGATCTAGCAGTTAACACATTCAAATAATTGTACATCAAAATATGTACGCACACTTCTGTAAATTGAAACTGCAGTAATGAATTGCGTGGAGTGAGGGATTTTATTGTAAACCCATTAATTGACCAAATAAAATTTTGGAAAACTACTCATTCAATTACTACTTGAAAATAATGTTTTTGCGTATAACTTCGTTTATAAAAGAAAATAGCTACTTTAAGACGGTTTTTAAATCCACGCAACCGTTATTAACACAGTATAAATCACACACATTGCAAAATAAGTAGGTATAAAAGAAATACATAGGTATTTTTTATATATATTTTTGGTCCGCCGTAATATGTTCGTTATACTGGAAATATCGTTATTTTGGTATTAGCTATAGCGGATTTGACTGTATGTAGGTATTGATTAAAATTGTACTTTATAATACATTTTATTTTAAGTCGTGGGTGTGATCGAATTATCCAAAAAATATATGCTGGCGTTTTGTGTAAAGCAGATTATTGGAAATAGATTCAATTATTTTATCTTCATGTAAAGCTACTAAACTATTTCTAAAAAAGAAAACTGATTTCGTAGTAGATCATTGCAAACATTTTATAATTGATTTTTACTAAATATTTTACACATATATTTAGAAACATTTTATTTTTTAAGTTAAGACGAACCCATTAGCTATTATTTTCTTACTCGATTTTTTTGCAAATGTGTATGACATAGAAAATACTGAGCAATTATTACAATTTATTTATACTTAAAGTCAAACTAAAATACATTATTGTCTGTGGTAATTCAAATATTTTTTTTCTATTTTGATAAATCTGTAATATTCCATTTATTGTTAAACTATCTAGACATAAAATATTAGTATTCCAAATTTAAGAAACTTATTATTTCAATAATAAGAGAAATAATGCAAAACAAATAAAAAGTTCGGTTGTTTTCAAAAGATTAAAGTACTTCCGGTTAGTATATAAACGGCTGACTGCTTCCTTTCACCGCCTCTTCCTCGTATGAGCAAGGTCTGTTCACGTGAGGTTGTGTGTTTCCTTACAATATAGGTCACACAATCCTCTTCAATTTCGTGAAATAATCTAGAAAAATTATAAAAAAATAATAAAAACTATTAAAAACCCCAAAAAAATCGAAAAAGTAGTGAAAACGTACGGGAAACAAGTGTAACTTTATTTTGATTTTATGTGCGTGCGTGTTCAACGTGGGCCGTACTGAAACAAGAGCCATTTTGGAAATTGAAATTGAGTTAAATCCACGTTGCAAATTTGTTTTCATATTTTTATAAATTTTCAATGCATTTTATCTACATACGTTAAATACGTCCGTGAAGGCCATACATATTTATAATGGCGTCTCTATACGTTGGAGACCTTCACTATGATATCAACGAGGCCATGCTCTTTGAGAAGTTTTCTACTGCAGGACCAGTACTTTCCATCAGAGTATGCAGAGATGTGATTACTCGGAGATCACTGGGCTATGCCTACGTGAATTTCCAACAGCCGGCCGACGGTAAGTTCAATAATATAACTTAAAATCACGTGTTCCCATCTACCATATTGTTGAAACACCATCTCACATGAGTCACTCTTTTATCGTGAATTTAATAATACGGTTCATAATTATGCTACTTGCAGCTGAACGTGCGTTGGACTCGATGAATTTTGACATGATCAAAGGGCGCCCGATAAGAATTATGTGGTCACAACGCGACCCTTCTTTACGGAAATCGGGTGTTGGCAACGTATTCATTAAAAACCTGGACAAAAACATTGACAATAAAGCGATGTATGATACATTTTCTGCATTCGGAAATATTTTAAGTTGTAAAGTGGCCCAAGACGAAACTGGTGCCTCCAAAGGCTATGGTTTCGTACATTTCGAAACTGAAGAGGCTGCCAATAAATCCATTGACAAAGTCAACGGTATGTTACTCAATGGCAAGAAAGTGTACGTGGGCAGATTCATTCCCCGTAAAGAACGCGAAAAGGAACTTGGAGAAAGAGCCAAACTCTTCACCAATGTCTACGTCAAGAACTTCGGGGAAGATCTCACCGATGAAATGTTGCGTGACATGTTTGAGAAATATGGACGAATAACTAGCCACAAAGTAATGAGCAAAGGTGGTGCATCATTAGGTTTTGGATTTGTCGCATTTGAAGATCCTGATGCGGCCGAGCAGGCCGTTGTGGAACTGAATGGGAAGGAATTAGTAGAGGGAAAGCCCATGTATGTTGGCCGCGCTCAAAAGAAAGCTGAACGTCAGACTGAGCTAAAACGTAAATTTGAGCAACTCAAAATCGAGCGGCTACGCCATTTCCAGGGTGTGAACCTTTATGTGAAGAATCTTGATGACACCATTGATGATGAGCGTCTGCGCAAGGAGTTCATGGGCTTTGGTACCATAACATCGGCCAAGGTAGTTACAGTGATTTATATCATTTAGTATGTATAGCATCTTCCAGGTAGCGGAAAGGCTAGCTTGTGCACTTTAAAGGCAAAAGTTGCGGGTTCAATTCTTACAGCTGGTGAAATTTTAAAATCTTCAGGACTACTGAATGCCTGATGGGCTGAAAAATTCTTGTGATATTGTTGGGACGTGTTTTCATACTGTAGAGATCCATATATTCCACTCAAAGAGAGGCCACACTACAAGCAAACGTAGAAAATAATCTACAGCTTGTTTCAATGACGGAACCTCTCATTAATCAATGACATGGAACAGTGCACTGTTTCGCTTTTATTTTGTTTCATCGTGCATTTTACAAATTAATCACTAATTTCGTTATTGAATCAATTTCTAATGCAACATTTATCACTAATATCTGAAAAGAATATTATTTCATGTTCAGCATCGATATGTGGATTCACTTTTTATGTTATTCAATACAGTTGTTTGTTGACTTATCCATGTTATGATGACTTAACCATTTGCCATAGCTGAGAGCATTGCAAGGTTTCCCATTACTAGAATTGCGGCATTTCTGTTATGATACTTGTATAAAATGTATCCAGTGCAAAGGGTTACTATAATTATGAATATGTTAATGTAGAGGTTAGCATGCAGGCCTCGAAATGCGGGTTCGATTCCCACATTTGTCAGATCGTATATAATTTATAAACATTTTATTTGTTCATAGAAATAAAAAGATTGCATAGGGGAAATTTCTTCTTTGTACGCGTACATTGTTTAATGATGGAATGCTCGAAATTTCAGGTGATGCTGGAAGATGGGCGCAGCAAAGGCTTTGGATTTGTCTGTTTCTCAGCCCCTGAGGAGGCAACTAAGGCAGTGACAGACATGAATGGCCGCATCATGGGCAGCAAGCCTTTGTATGTGGCCCTTGCCCAGCGCAAAGAAGAACGTAAGGCACATCTGGCATCCCAATACATGCAGCGGATGACTAATATGCGTATGCAGCAGATGGGACAACTATACCAGGCCGGGGGTGGTGGAGGATACTTCGTGCCCACCATTGCTCCTAACCAAAGGTTCTTTGGTCCTGCCCAAATGGCTCCAATGCGAACCACCCCGCGTTGGCAGGCACCTCAAGTACGGCCAAATGCACAAGCAGCTGCTTCTGCTTACCCTGGCATGCAGGCTACTTTCCGACCCTCACCCCGCGCTCCTGGTCCAGCCGCCACCCGTAACGCTCTTTCTGCTCGCCCTATTACAGGTCAGCAAGGCGCGGTCCCGGGTGTGCGAGCTCCAACAGCTGCTTCAGCTGGCCGTGCCACCGGTTACAAGTATACTGCAAACATGCGCAACCCGCCTGCCGCTCAACAAGCAGTGCACACTCCAGGTCAAGAGCCGCTTACAGCATCCATGCTGGCTGCAGCTCCCATGCAAGAGCAAAAGCAGATGCTTGGCGAGCGCCTTTTCCCTCTTATCCAACGAATGCACTCCGACCTTGCCGGCAAGATCACCGGCATGTTGCTCGAGATAGATAACTCGGAGCTTGTACACATGCTAGAGCACGGGGAGTCACTCAAGGCCAAGGTGGAGGAAGCTGTCGCTGTACTGCAAGCCCATCAGGCCAAACAGCAGGCCACCAAGAAGGATTAAGCCTCATCCTCGCCCTTCCCGTTTCCGTTACGAAAATTTTGGAAAATGTTTCCGTAATCACATAAAAAAATGTAAAACTTATCAGAAAATTTAAGGTTATGACGATCTTTTACTCCCGAAGTACGCATCTTGATGCCATTCCTCTGTCGGGAAAGTAATCAACTTCGCCTTACAAAAACAGACATTAATTTTTTAAGATTGAACATCTATCTTCGTTAAGTTGCGTGGCGGCCCTTTTCGTCGCCCGTCATCTGTTTTCTCCGACGCCGAAATGTTGTGTTTCTATTCATTTTATATTTCACGGTGACTCTCTCGGCTGCATCCTCTCTGGCCCAGCTGAGATGCGTTTTCTCTCTTGAATGATTTATTTTAATGTCGCCTCATTACTGTGTATGGATATATTACCAGGGTTAAATAAATTTCTTTTGATTGTATAAATGTGTTATTTCTTTTTTTTCATACCTGATATTTACTGTTTAAATTTAACTGATGATTTAATTACACTTATTAAAAAAGAAAAAAATTTCAGGGTGACATGCTTCGAGTTTTTTTAGTACATATAATATTTGAGGGGTGCATTTCCAAAGTGAACTTATTTACCCTATGCCAAAATTCAAAGGTGAAGATTTTTTGTTTGCCAGTAGATGAAAACATTGAAAAAGATACTACTTGGTTCTTGCATACAAAAAATACTCCTTCAATTCAACAAATATTCTTTCCATTTTGGTCTGATGGAATAAGTTCACTTTGGAACTACCCCCCTCATTTACAGCATGTGTATTCATTCATTCATTCATGAATAACAGTTACTAATAATGCTTGGTAATTGTCTCCCCGGTTAGTGTAGTTGGTAGCGTACGCGCTTAGCAATCCGGGTTCGATTCCCCATCTGGTCGGATTTTAAAAATCTGAAAATGCAGAACTGGATGCCTATTAGGTTGAGTAATTGTTTGACAAACGATTCTCGTGAAAAAATAATCTGTCAAGGTGTCTTCACAGGATGTGGAGATCCATTTACTCCACTTTTGGAGTGGATTTCTTCACACTGGATCCATATGCTCCACTTTGGGAGCGAACATGGTAAAAAAAAAAATTAACCTTCCTGATACTGTAAAGCAGTGCTCCGCAATCGCTATGCCACAAATCAATACCATCGGATCATGTATGACAAAATTTAGGAAAAATGTGGAAGATAAAAGGTTACTGAGTGCTGGTGTAGCGATTATTATATATATAAAGAATATTTTGATCTTTTTCTCTGGGTTAATTTTATAAAATTCCTGTAAAAAGGCTTCTTGAAGTTGAATGTCAAGCTGTAGCCCCATATAATCCATTTTTTATATCACGTCTGTTCTGAACATGGAGCATATCATACCACAAGAATTGTTTGTCAGACAATTGGTCAACCTTTTTTTTCAGTCATCCGCTTGCAAAATAGAGCATATGGTGCCTCCAGGAATCTTATCACCCACTAGCCATCATGCATCCCCTTTCTTCTGCCAAGTTCCTCCAATGGATGGTATCCATGGTTGAAAAGAGATAAACCGGGCTTAGACTTTTCAGAGGCATCCATAGTAGGTGCCCAGGCCAGTTCCAGCGCTGCTGCATGACTTTATGAAGTCATACCACCTTACCTCCAGTATGAGATGCACTCATCTGTTCAAAGCTTGGCCCTTATGAAATTTACAACTACAATAAATTAAGACTACTCTAAGTAAAAAAGGCATAAGTGAGATTTGCATTTGGATAGTATTGAGTTATATGGTGCCAGGCTCACCAAAATGTAATCTACAAGTGTTTGTAAACTGGATTTAAAATATGGAAGTTTTTTTGGCTTTTATTTTATTATAAGTTTGCTAAATATAGTGTCAAGAGCATCGACAATTTCAGATACTTGGGGACACATGACGGGAAATGGCACATTGCAAAATGAGTTTGTTATTCGAACAATAATAGCTGGAAAAACTTTCAATTCCATGCAAAATGTCTGGGACTCTGTAAGCTGTACAAAGTAAAGACCAAATGCTGCCTGTTCAATGCATGCATTGTCACTGCTACTGAACGGTTGTGAAACATGACACTACAGAAACCCTACTATAAGCTTGCGGCGGATTTTAGGAGTACAGAGGTATGACTCGTAATAAGGAGATAGGAGAATGAACCATACAGCCACTTATCGCTGACAAAGTAAAGCTGTAATGCTGGCCCTGACTTCATATTGCAGATGCCTCAAGAGTCTAAACATGAGCCGACCGGCGTCCTGTCTGCAAAAAATATACTATATAGAATGTATTTGGCATAGTTACGGGATGCTAGTATGACCTATAACGCAAAAATACTACTAATACTGGTAGGTCTTGGAGGCGGTATGTGATGTCCATATGATCCAATAATGAGCAGATATGGAAGATGAATAAATGTACAATGAAACAATGTAAAAAGCGTGAAGATGTTTTAATTATATATCCAATATTTTTTGCAAAGCCAAAAGAAATTAAGTAATTTTAAGTCTATGAAATTTCATGTCAAAAAAATATGTTTCTTCCATACACAATTGAAAGAAAAACTTTCCTGAAAAATATTTTTTTTTTTCTTATGCTCTTTTGGCTTGCCATGTTTGATATGTACTGGGAGAAAATTCATAGAGATAGGTTGTGCAGACTGTTAACGTGCTATCATAGTTCACAAAACAGCAGGACAATGGACTGCTTGGTGAGGGTCCCAAAAAACAGAAATGAACAAGCTCCAGGGGGTGACAGTATAAATCCAGAATATATTTTATATGGCTTGAGCACAATCCTCCACCCCCTTTTTATCACAAATGATTCAAGACTAGTTTTCAGTCTGCATAAAAAATGTAATCCCAATTGTTACAACAATTACCCTGGCATCACGTTGCTTAACATTCAGAAAGAGATCTAGGTTTGCATATAGAGCAACCAAAGTGTTTTTCACACTTTCATATTATTTTTATATGGATGTCAGATAAATATATTTGAACAGTTAGACAGGACATTCACTCAAAATTTGGAGTGAAAATAATCCAGGTTAAATATCACCATGCTGAGGGTTAGTTCAAATTGAAGGTTTAAATTTATTATTGTCTCAATTACACAGTATCTGATACGGGGGTCTCAAAACCTTTAAGCCTAATGCCTCATTCACAGATGGGCTAGTAGCTACCAGACACCATTAATCATTAGAATGTTAATATATTTTTTTTTAAATTGCCATAAAAATTAACGATCACCATGCGCCGCTTTTATGACTTCGCTCACAGCTTAAATAATCCTATGCACATAAAGTTACGTCTTCGATTTAACACAACATTTTTACAAATAAATAAGTTGATAGCTTCAATTTTTATGGCTATATCAGAACTGCAGAAAGAAAATTGCAAAAATAAGTTAAGAGAATATGGGTAAAAAAATGGATCAGCACAAAAGGTTTTTGTAAAAGAATTCGTAGCAGAAGATCTCAAAGAGTAGCTTGCGACATTGATGGTTGTTTTAATTTTCCGAACAGAAGTGAAATCACAATTTCTACGTACTAACCTGGCTTTTTTGTTTTTATAGTGGAGGCTTAATATTCTCGAGTCACTCTCATGGTTCAAATATTCTGATACAAATTTTAAAATCATATCTTCATTCCAACGAAACGCGGAAAAAAAATTGGGAAACCATGCTATAATGCATACATGTGAAAGCTAAAAAAAAAACCTTATCTTGGAAGTAAAAATTTTAAGATAGCATGAGAGCCCATGGAGCAATTTGGGTCGACAAGCCAGGTCTGACAAAAAATAATTCTTCACTAATGATAATTTAATCATATTTCAGGTTATACAAGTACAAAGACTTGAAAAGTATTTGCAAATAACATCAAGAAAACACAACAGAGTACCAATTAAAAGAATTTGAAAATACAGCAATATGCAAATTATAAACAAAAATAGCCATTAGACAAAGTCGTATCATAGTTAGCATACGTTGATAAATATATCTGTATGATAATTCATGCAGCAATTCTTACAATGCACACTTTAATTGTATAACTCTTTCCTGCACAACGGGACAAAATTTTTGAGGGTGACAGAGTTGTAGTACAATCATGTCGTTAGTATTTCACGAAATTAACGAAATTGCGTTTTTACCCTTTATAACTTGAGTGGATCCAATTGAGGGCAAACTGAATGGGCCTGTGGCATTTTTAAAATATGCATGGATGGCCGACCAATCAGCCTGTGGGACTGAGGGTGAACCTGTGTTAAAGTGGTTTACATGAGTGGCTGGAAATTGTTCCTCATGGAAAACACGATAAATCTTTATTATGTAGCTTTACATGTCGAGCTAAATGGTGAATAAAAAAAATTGTTAGTAAAAAATGTATAAAAGAGTCATATAACTACAAATAATCCTGGTAAGTCTTCATAAAATTATTTCAATAAATAAAAGATGCTTTTAAAATTTTAAATATTTTATGTAATTTACAGTACAGTGAATATTCATTACATAATATTACTCCAGTGCATTAACTAAATATGTTTTAATCACAAAAAATATGAAAATTGTGTAACACATCACATAAGAATTTTATTTGTTGAAAATAATTAAAAGAGTATGATAATTTAAGTACGCTGATTGGTATACTTAAATATTATAATTAAATTGGCATCATTAAATTTGCAGATGTCTTTTTTTTCCAGTAAATAATGAAAATAAAAAAATTCTATTTCTAATATTTATTATCCAATATCGACTAGGCATATTTAGCTAGCGTCAATATGTATCGTAAGGCAACATTATCAACTCGCATAAACCACCAAGACTAGGCCTCGGAAAAATTAATATTCAACTCTAGAACATAAAATTGTGATATAGGTACTATTAATTTGAAATTTATTATATATTATGAATGTTACAAATCATTTATAAAATTCATTATTTTAATGATCAAATGCAACCACTATATTGCAACACAACAAATTTTCTACGTACATTATTGTAAAACCAGACCAATCTTTCCAGGTACCATATTGGGACATCTCCAATTGTATAGGTAGTACTGCAAATCACCATCTCCTATGCCAAACTTGAGCGTACTTAAGAATTCCTTATTGTCCATCAAGTCAAGAGCATTGAGCACATCAAAACCGGCATTTTTTGCCGATATTAGAGCGTCTGTCATTAAGTCCACCCACGGAGTTTTTGTAGAAACATTGTAAAATGAATATGCAGCTTTCAGTGTTTTGTGAACAGGATGATTCATGACCGTAGACGGTAAGGAGTAATAACTTATGAAATCGGTTATAGTACCGTCCGGTTCAGCGATGACAAAACTATCAATGATGGCTGATTGGGGAATAAACCAATGTTGAAATTCTTCCTCGGAAAAAATAGGAGACAAGTCAAATTTAGTCAAATAATCATTTAAAAGCTTAACAACTGCAGGGCAGTCTGATGGCAACATTTTTCGAAACCCTGGAGTTTTGGGTGCATCTGGCAATTTATACAATTTTATGGTTCTCTGCATCGTCCTATTCTTTGATAAGCTAGAAAACTCGATTTGGATTAATTTCTTAGGGTTAAGAGAGCGATGCCAATAGCGACAAGTAGCAATCGGCTTAGGAAGAACAATTCCAGCAGTGTACACACCTTGAAAGATGCCAGTAAGGTTCACACGCCTTGTTATCTCACGGATCAACACTGGTGCCACTCTTTTAGATCGTAGCTTTTTGTGCACACATAAGAAGTTAATTTCTACTACCTTTTGAACATGTTCATGAATCCTAAGAACTGCAGGAATAGCTGATATAAACCCTACGAGGCGACCCGACTTAGTAACTCTCACACCACAATGCCAATCCCGCCTCCATCCAGGTGGTTGCAGAGCCCACTTTAAGAATGCAGGCTGGTAGTCAAATCTAAACATACAATCATCATCTTCGACATAGTTTTCATTCAATAATGTATATAGTTCCTTCAGCACTGAAGAATCATTCAAATTGAGAGTGTCCCATTGAAATCCTTCCGGTAAACTGTAGGGTTCAGCCCTTATTTCAGATATACTTTTTTCAGGTTCAATAGGTTCGTTTACGACGATCTTTTCATCCATTTTAGGCACGGGCTGGGTCGACCAAAATTTATATGACTTCACTTGATGGGGTTCTTTGGCCAATATTCCTGATTTCATATTCAATGCTTCCATAGCCATTTTTAGGTCTTTAAGAGATATATTCTGAATGTCACTGCTACCACTTAGAGATTCCACCGGGTCACTAACCGCGCTTTCTATCTGATCGCCGTTGCTATCCATAGCGGACTTTTTCTTATTTTTGTTTCGCTTTTTGGGTTGTTTGGTATCGACATCCCCCTCAATTATCTCGCTCTTTTTGTCATCACTCACGCTGACTTCCCTGTCCTCCATTTTCAGAATTATTCTACAATCTACTCTTGTCAACTCTATGGAATTTGAAATAGTTATTACAAAAATGTTACCTCTATAAAAATATTTGAATTCCAGGTACCATATTTTTTTTTTATACCATGTTCGCTCCCTAATTGGAGCATATGGATCTTCGCAATGCGAAGACGACTTGACAGATTATTTTTCA
>JAGVSQ010013644.1:0-11001 GCA_022683975.1 Rhyacophila evoluta
CACCCGCAAGTACAGAAGTCTCAGAATTTTTTTCTGAACCCTCTCCACCATGAGGCATGATTATTATATGATTGGCACCTATTTATGAGGGTAAAAAATCGCCGAAATTTTTTACTCGCAGTGATATTTGCGTAATGAAAACACATAAATTATAAAAAAAATACTACTGTAAAACACTCTGAGGAAGGGCTGTAACTTTTTAATTGTGCAAGTTCCATCAGTATACATCAGTGAACATATGTGCATATGTGACATAAGACTATTCTATATGCTATTAGTGATATGATAGTCGATGCACTCCCCTGAAATCTGTCAGAATCAACATCAGGGCTTTACGGTAGATTTTCTCAGTATAATGCAAGTCTTAAAAATCCCAGCCCTGGAATGTCTTTATTTTAAATATGCTGCGATTGTCATTAATTAAGCTGCACAAAATGTAAGAATACTACTTTTGTTTCTAAAATATTGATATTAACTTTCCACTACAACAATCTACTATAGTTTTAGTATTATAACTTTAAATTTAACAAATTCGTTAATTAGGAATGTACAGTCTAGAGTGGCAGCCAATGTAGATTCAATATAAATAATTGACAGATTTTAAAGTGTTTGGTATATTGAACTTAGTAGTGTTTAATTAATTTTAATTTGGAAAAAATCTTTCCTCACTAGCTACAGAGATAGGTAGAGTGTTAATAAAATTCTCAAAACTACAACAGTATAAAGATACAAAGTAATTAAGTTATTTTGGTATAAATAATAGTTTAAAACATCCAAAGCTCTCATATTAACGTTGGAAAGGTATTTCAGTAATTTTATTTGATAAACACAATGCATACACCCAAATACATTTCGTACTAAGAGGAAAATCAGTATCTAAAGTTAGCTTTTAAGTTTAAAAAAGGATGGCCGATGAAATTTTCGACCCACAAAAAAGGGCTACCACATCATCAATTTTACTGCCTTTTCTTAAATAACTTATTTAATTAATATCATATTGAGAAATTAAGAAACAGTTTAAGTCTTCGTGCACTTGGGCTACGTCCTTTATTCTTTCCACAGTTGAAATAACATTGCTTGGCTTTCTAACATATTTTTCTTTCTTTAGGCGTTTTTAAATCATATAAATTAATATCTGAGTAAAATATATCAATATAGAAAAGTGTTGCACATCATTTTTTAAATTATTGAATGGTTAAATATGGATTTGGATTTTACCGCTTATGACGCGTCCTCGCGGTGACGCCTGATGCAGCCACTTCTGTTTCACAGCTAATAAAGAACTGATAAATTGAAATATTCCAGAATGTGGAAATAGCAAGGCCCTGCCCAGGATAACATCAGACTTTCTTCATATATTAGATACTGAAAACCATATTCACCAATGATTTATAATTGCACAGTTTCGGAACTCTAACCCATGACGCTGTGCATGTTAGACTTAGGTTTTCGTGTATGTCAAAATATATACAATAATCTGCAATATGATAAAATAGTCAATGCTTATAAATATATTAATTAAACGATCACACAGGTATGTTTCGCGAATGTTCCCAGGTGTCAGTGCTGAATAATAATAATTATGATTGCTAGCAACATCGTCGCAAATCCCATTGGCGCGAAAGTGACACTTAGAGAATTTTAATGAGCTTATTTGAAATTGCAATCTGCCAGACCCAACGCCTTAATCAGGCGACTGACACTGTGACATGAATGTACTATACAGCTGTGATGTTAAACCTTTTTACGGTTTTAATCTGTCTCTCCTGATTCGGCCTGCTAGATAAGATGTAATACTGTTTTATAAGTTTTTTTATGGATTGAAAGTCATTTCATTGCGCGTTTTAATTTTTACATTTTAAAGTCGCTAATTAGTTTTTTGGGCTTAGATTTTAAATATTTGATATCTAGTGTTAAACAATTTTGATAAAAACGTTGGAAAGCATCATCAAGAAATCATCTTTAAGAGAGCACGATGTATTTAAAAAAAAATAGTATTTAGTATTATCAATACAAATGAAAAATAGCATATGGATCTGCACAATGACTTATATTGACAGATTTTTAAGCAATCCCAAGCTATTGATCGCAGACCTGCATTTCGTTGTTTTTACAATTCTCACGCAAAAGCGAGATTTGAACCTGCAACTTGCAGCTACAAAACACGCACGCTTAATATTCTTAATAACATAATGCATTATAAAATAATTAGATATGAAAATAACTGGATTGTTACAAACAATATAACGGTTGTATTACAACATGTCAATGAGCAAAATCTATAAGACTGTTGTTCAAATACATTCATATCATTAATGTTGGGTATAATGGAAAAAAATATATTTACACTTTATATAGTCTACTCTATAACAAAATAAAAAATATGTAATTTGAATGTTTGACTACATCAAAAAATTGCCCCCAAGCAGATTTTCTGAAGATGTTTCCTGAGGAAACGATAAAACAGGGGAGATAGGACCATTCGAGGTAAATATAAATTAGAATTTCACTGTTTGTCAAATGATACTTTATAAAAGCACAATGACTAATGAAGATTAATAAAAATTAAGTGGTGACAGTTGAGATGTAACTGAAATGAAAATTAATCGAAAGGTTAAAAAGGTTCTGCTCCGCTGACCGTACATCTGCGTAAATTACGTTATAGTCATTCCGCTTTTTTATTTCATTAATTTTTGACGAAATTAAGACCTAATTGAGTTAGCACAAAAAACTTCTAGAAAAAAGATGTCACCGCGAGTTTCTGGTGAAGAATTTTTTTTATTAAAAATAATTTTGCTTCTATAAAAATGACTACCAAGCCGACTTCACTCGGACGCGTTTTAGCCGTGATACGGTATTTTAATATAACTTAATAATTAACTTATTACTTTGAGAACTTTCAAGCTATTCTGATTATTTCTTTTTGCCACGTACGCCCCAAAAGTGGAGCGTATGATTTCCACAGGGTGTAGATGACGACTCCAAAAGGGTGTACGAATATGAATCGACACTTTACAGTTATTTTTCATGAAAATTGTCTGACAATATCATCACTTCAAAATATTTCTTTTAGCTAGATGTACTTTATGTATCACATTATACAAATTTTAACTCTACAACTGTCAAAATAACATTTGACGTGAAAAGGTTGAATGGTCAAGCTGAGCGCTGTTTTTATTTTTTGTGTTGTTATATTTCCATAACGATATGAAAATTTAAAAAAAAGAAAACAATCAAGAGTGGAATAATTTAAATTTCAACAACAACTTCAACACGACGGTACAAAATATGACAAGACAAGAAATAGTTGAAAATCTGTCAAGTAAGATTGTCGAGACTATTTGAAATGTGACAAACCATTTACAGTTTAATAATAAAAAAATGCACTATGTTTACGTGTGTCGCACGTTTTTATTTTATCAATTGTATACGTGTTTGGAATAAAATATTGAACGCATACTTGTAATATTATATGCACTATGGGCAGAGCCGCCTTAAGGTACCAGCAAGACGATTAATTACCCGGGGCGCCAAAAAAAAATTGAAAATAATAAATAAATTATTATTTCATTTCAACATTTTTAAGATAGAGGTTCGGTAACCAAATCTGTTTATTAAAAAAACTTCCTCAGGGTGCCAGCAACCAAAGACCCTGACTATGAGTACAAAATGTTATTAATACGTTTTTTCAGCAATTATTCCTTGACAATTAAAACAACTATCAATAAAGTAACGATGGTCGTTTAATGTTTGTTAATAAAACTGTGTGCAATAAATTATAGATTTACGAGTGTTAATATTATAACTTAAAAAAAAATGATGCAGAGGTGACTTCTGTCGTCTAAAATGATTTCATCGATATTAAATATGTAGGATTATCCAGTGTACTTTGGCCCTTTTCACTTAAATACCGTACAGTTATTTACTATCACGGATATTTTCGTTTAAAAACTAGTATACCATTAATATATTATATTTATTATAGATCAAGGCTGACATTTAAAAAAATAGACACAGTGACACAAAATGATCATTGCCAGTGTTTTATCTTGCGGTACAACGGTTAGTATTATATTATTGTCAGGGCCAAGGCGTACCATGGGGCAAAGACCCGGTTGCCTCAGGCGGTATCATGTAAGGAGCGGCAAGGGTAGCTAAATCACTACAAATACTCCTAACGTACGAATCATGCGGAGGCGCCGTTATTAAAAGTGCGAATTTGCGAAAAAAGAATTTTATTTAGTGTGAGACCTAAAAAAAAACGAAAAACCACGTGTTTTCGGGGTGCTTTTAAATATTGTCTTCCTTTTAAAGGGGATCAATTTCGGGGTAAAATGGGAGCGACATTTTGAAGACTTGCATCATACTGAGAAAATCTACCACACGACCCTGATTATTGTTATAGACAGAATCAAACTTTCAACACCCGAAACATAAGTCTCATAGTTGAACGTAATGGTCATTGTATGAACTTCGCCATACTAGTTGACGTACGTTATTAACCAACGAAGGAATGAAAACCGCTTTTCAAAATTCTGGTAGTTTTTATGACGTACCTCCTTAAATATTTCAATCGAAGGGAAGCCTTGATGAAAACGGAAAGATGATAAGCATTCTTTATTAATCGTATGAAACTCAGATTTTTTTCTTTGTAGAAACTATGTTTCAATCCGAAAGATTCGACCGATTTTTGTGCTGAAATCCATTTATGGAGGTATTCTTAGATAATGCTGTTGGTATACTGCAGTTCGCCGGAGATGTAGTCCGCGTTTATGAAAGTCAGATGACTGAAAATTTCGGAAAATAAATGTGAGAAATGCAGCAATGATGGTGATGCGAGTGATGAATAGTCATTTCTAGCGCAGACCGAATAGGATTGTAGTCCCACGGCGTTTGCCGTCAACGCGCCATGTTTGTTATATACGTAGTAATGATGATTGAAAAGAGTTACTTACTTAAACTCGAGACTTCGTCGGGCATAAAATACCAACACAACTGTTCTGTTGTTGAAGGGTGTGTTTATGATTGGTTTTATAGACCTAGTGATGGGCTGCAGGAGACACACGAAGATATCATCAGAGCCCGTTGTCTACTGCGAACATAATATATTATCGTCATGAATATTATTCACTTTGATGAAGTCTGACGAACGTTATAGGATTCTGAGGGCTGAGTCGATGATGACGGGTTCTCACGATTCAAGTTGCATTGACCGACGAAAGATTAATACGACTTGAATCAGTTATACTTCACTTATTTCAGAAAAAAATAATCAAAAGTTTCAGTTTTAAAATGACTTTGAAAGCAGTTAGGCGTAATATTACGCACAACTGTACAACATTATCAGTTTTAATATGGCGCTAAAAGTAGCTATGCGTTATATGAACGCATGGTGTGACCAGTTAAAAGCGATCTTGACAGTCAACTGAAGTTCACACGCTGGCGAATGACTCATCACTTGAACGACAAAGTCTGACTGGGTCAAACTTTTTTTAATGTACTAAAAATTTGATCAACTTAAATTCAATCGAATCAATGGTTCTCGCTTTTGTTAATCGATCAATGAAATTTGAATCACGAGAGCGCAAATTCAGCGTATACGCTTTTGGATCGCTCGGAACCGGAGGTCTCGGGCTCCAATTCCGCAAGTATAGATAGCATTGCGTTATTATTTTAAAATTGTTAATTTTTAGTAAAATCTTGTCGAGAATTAATTCTATATGCACCTAATTGAGGAACTGATTATATTATCTTATTAGTACAAGTGAAGTCATATATAGTAAAGCTATTTAAGACTCATTGTCTGGCTAACATTAAATGGCTAAGAATTAAACGGTCAAAAATTTATATTTTCTGATATTAGTGAGGCGGGTAACAAAAATCTTAAATACCATCATGAGCTCAATGTAGAGAAGACGCATCTGAGATACTTCTGGCAGTTAAAATTTCGTCTCACGTTTATTACGCCACGCTATACGTCTGCACAACGGCTCTAGATACGTTGCGGGTGGTGGAGGGGAAAATAAGTATGATAAGAGCGACGTACAAAAATACATTTGAAAAAGCTTAATCCGTCTCGTAATGAATTTAGCTATCCTACTTTATCTAAATGGACACTATTTATTATTATATGTGTATGCATGCCTATTTGGAAAGTATAAAATATTGTGTTACTATTTTAACACCATATTCAAGACTAAATAGCGCTTCCGCTGCAGAGTCGGTCGACCCAATAAGCGAGCCCTTTGTTGGAGCAAACACAATGGCAGCTCAACTGTGTTCACCCTTCGTCGTTCGCAGAGAATTGCCAAAGCTCGCAAACATGTTTCAATTATCGCGGCCAGTGAACAATCCAATTAATTCTTTAACAGCACCTGCAGCCGACGTGAAATGACAAAGAAACTGAGTCCTTCTGACAAACGGTTTAATTGGGAATGTCGCAATCGAGACAGATGAGATAATTAAGACGGCATCTTAGCAGTTAATTTTCTAATTGACGATAACAATTAACACCGGCCTCAACCCCTTCGAGGTGGATGGAGCTCGTACGCGTCTCTCGAAAATGCGCTTCCTTATGCGCTACATCTAGTCCGAATAATTTCTCCTTCTCCATTGTTCAACGCTTGGACGTAAGACAGAATTATCCATATAATTTCATATTTCTCATTAAATGTCGTACAATTTTTTTGTACGATATTTAATATTCAAAGTATTTGTTTTAAATATATTTTCTTTCTTAATATCTTACAGAATTCACCTACGCTAGAGAGATTCATAGCCAAGCCCTAGATATTTCTTCACATTCAGTAGTGTGGCTGCATAGTCAGCGCCATGGAGCAAGTAAAATCACAGCACCTCCTATAGTTTCTCGTTTTTTAGCTCATAAGCTAACTACCAACTCTGCGCCTCCCATGATTTGTGCGCTTGAAGCAACTACTCCAACTGCTACATCAACGTTCAATAAATTATGACGAAATTCATTTTCTCTAAAATAGGAGAGGACACAGTAAGAAAAAGTCAATTTACATTTCTTTCAATCACCCTATATCTAAATTATCAGTTCATTTTTACCTTACTTCTCTATTGGGATTATAATAAATTTTTGCATCTTTTTCTGAGGATTTTTCATTAAATAATTATTTTAAAAGAGGCCGTTTGTCTCAATACTTTTTCTTGTATGACCCGGTTATCTGAAAAGATAATATTCAATGTACTTCTGAAACTCCAGATTTAAATCAGATAGGTCCCCTAAGATATACTCTTACCGACTGAAATAAATCCATATAAATAGCCCATAAAAACATTTCAATTACTTGGATAATAATGAAGCTGCGAGGGAGGCGAGTCAACTAGCAGCAATGAGTATCTAGTGATTCGCCCAGTTTAATCAAGTCTTAAGATATAGTGGCTTACATATTAAGCTATAATCTCAATTTATGAAAGTAAATTCAATTAATATTGAGTTAACGTCTGATCTTTTGAAACAGAAGAATTTAATTATTATAATTGAAAATCTTCCCATTTAAGAAAAATTTTCCATGTAAACTTATATTAACACTCAACCGCTCGGCTGATACTGTGGTTTCGTAGACTCAAATAACTGTCTAAATTGACAGGTAGATACTTAAATAAGACATGTTAAAAATATATGATATTACCGATTTTTCTGATAGTTATCAGTACTTGCAAATCGTTTATATCTAACCCTTCGCGCACTGTGTTGATTTACCGAACGCCCGATTTACTGAAAATGTTTTAACGATGCAAATAGAGTAATTGATACTTACAATGTTTATTGTAAGGTAGATGTATTAATATTTTGAGATCAAAGATGCGGGACCTAATTATTATGCCATTGAAACAATAAAATATGACTCGATAAATTAGTTTTAGTGACAGTTTGAAATCCGCGCGTCGCAATCATTTCAGTAACTAACCAAACTTGACACCGATTAATTTGCGACAGTAAATTAATTGCACACTGACATCTCTCCCACCTATTTAATAGCCAGCTGTCAACGGAAAGATTTATCATAGATACCCCGTTAATTGAATTGTCCGTAACGTTACCGCAGCAGTTACGCGGGCGTATACCGCGGCATAATGAACCCGAAGGACCCTTCAAAGTTCAAAGAGTATCCCAGAAACTATTTTTTAAGACATACGTCGGATCAATCTCCAAATAATCTGTCTAACCCCAATTATTATCGGGGCCCTATCAAAGAATACCCTTTCGGTAAAATATCATAGTATTATATGTATTATTAAAAATACACCCGATTCAATTTTTACACGGGGGATACGTACCAAAAGAAATCGTGCAAAATTAATTATTATCAATTAATTTTTACATTATGTATGTATTACTTTCACGATATATTAAATAGTATATATCAAAAACACAGTAATTCAGTCATTCAGTGTCACTACAAATTAATAAACATGCCGGTTTAATGTAGTTTTTTTTGTGACAATTTATTATAGATTTTTTTCATACTCGTGTTACAGTAAAAGATAATCAATGCTTCTCCCTGGAGCTTGTTATTTCAAACCCGTGCAAAAAGAAAATTTAGTGAATATTTTTTGGATCGACCTCGCGATTTAAAAGTGATATTGTATAGACATAAAGCATTTTAATGCGATCGTCATGTTAAAGCTTGCGGAAACTTCCGATAATATCATATTCTAAAGCGCGGAAGTGAGTTGATACGAGTGTACCCATCATTGTGAGGTTTACGTTTGATAAGAAAGAATGCAACGGAATATGGTAGTTATTATTCAATACAATCATTGATATCTGTTTCTTCCGCAATGGTTCCGCTGTTTTAATAACGCATGTTATTTAAGTACAGAAAACCTCGACACAACGAATTTCGGATATAGTGGACAAAATATACGCTAACTGAACTTGCAAATATCGGAAAATGGTTGGAAGAATTTGTTTGATGGCCAAGATGTAGAGACAGATTTAGAAGGGTCGAGAGTTCAAAGAGTCTGTACGAAAATACAGAAAAATGCTGGAGAAGAAGTAGCCGGAGAAAATGTTTTACATTAGTTAGAACTAGACGAAGGTGACCCTGGATATCTCATCATTATATGTAAATAAAAGCAGATGCAGTTGAATATTTTCACAGATTTAAACGGATGATTATAATAAAATAAAAGAATAGCATATTTCGAAAGTGTAACCTAAATTTGATTCTTTTCGGGAGACTTTACCCACCTTTTTGTGCCATTTATTTCTTTAAAAATGCATTCAGGAAACTGAACTTAATATAACGGAATCACTCGAATTAGTCTGTTATATGGAGGACCTACTGTACATAAATAAAGGCCATTTTATGTAGAAACTATACATGAATACTTAAAAAGTTTAAATTAAATATTCAACATGACCAACCTAATCTCACTCTCATCAAGGTGAAAGGTAACGATACCAAAAGCGATTTTGTTAAACACACTCATTTTCCTCAATGTCGAGATCACTGGTGGTAGGTTAGTTGTATACTTTGTACAAAAGGATTAGCATGATGAGGTTTCAAAATAACACGGTGCTACATCCTGCGATTTTATTTCGTTTGAATTCAGTAAACCTGAAAATTTTGAAAGAAGTACTACACGTAGAAATATGGATATCCCGAGTGATAAAGGCGATGTCGTACCAAATGTGCGTCAACAGGTTTGGCTATAATCTGATAACGAATAAACTTTGTTACGATTTTTAAAAAGCTTTTTCTTAATAAAATTAAAATATGAGAAACAATAGCGGATTTCATTTTTTAATATCCATTGATTTTTAAGCAATGAGACCTATTCAGTATTTTTTTTTATTGGTAGACTTTTTACACGGTATTATTGCATGGAACGTATCCACCGTGTAAAAAGAGAGCTTGGTTTGGCAGAATGGTTAAATTCTTATTTACACCATGCATAAATAAAACAAATCGTGGTAAATAGGAATCTATGTAAAGTATTAGGATATTTCGCTTGGTTACTATGAATATGATTTATTTATTATTTTAAAACAACAGTACATAATATAAACATGCTTCTAAGAAAATCAATTAGATGGTACCAAGGATGGTAATATTGAATTTTCAAAACGTTTGACTGCGCTAAAGACATTTCCGATCGCGACCTTCAAAAATGATGGCGCACGATTACGGAAGGAGAACGCGTTCAAAATTGAAATTCTATCAATCACGCTCAGCGGGCGTTTATCGCTTTGATTCCGATAATAGTGATGCGAGTCCTGAATGTCAATAATGTATCTATGTGATATTATTGCAAGGCGAAGTATATTGGTAAACATATTATTATATTGTATACAATTTATAAATATCATTCAACTGTTATGCATGCTGTCTTAAAGGGAAACGAGTGGAATACCACACATATTACTTTATATAAATGCGAATTATGGACTATATCACATATGGAAGAATATCAGTTTTAAATAATTTAGAATTTAAAATCAATTTCTATCAAGCACCATCAGTCAAAAATATTAATTAATTATTTAAATGCATCTATCCCAGGACTGGACAACCCTCGGCCAAGTCATAATCTCTAATCATAGAATTAGTAGATAAAACCATACAATGACTTTGTAACGGAAGATATTGAATAAAACCTTTTCAAAATATGAAAATTAAAGATGTAGAGCAGTGGCTCCTAACCTTTTCAAAGTCACGGTGCACTTTTGATCATAAGAAAAATTGGCGGTGCACCAGAATTAAACGGTCAAAAAACATGTGGACACAATTTTTATTACAAATTTTAAAAAAAAATAACAATTAAAGAAAAAATAATCAAATAAAAGATATTATATGTAGAAAAATATTAGGTCGAATATTTGATATGGCTACCCTCAATTCTTCGTCTAAATTCGTAAGCCTTTCTCGTTTTTTGATTTTTATATTAGTTATTGTCGAGAAACCGAGCACACACAAATATAATGTTGAAAACTGCAACAAAATTTTTAGTGCCCTCATGTGGAGA